>CM068478.1:7500-155000 GCA_034769265.1 Remorina albescens | reverse complement strand
ATATTGGCAGTAATGAAAACTGACAGTTTCAGCAGCAGGAACGTGGAGCAGAGATTTTCAGCAGCTGCAGGAGGGGTAAGAAACAAACTTATTGATAAGTGATGGTGTGATATGCATTCATGGGGGAGAGAGGGACTCATTGCCCCCCCCCAGTCTGGGCCAAGTCAAACTAAATCACAGAAGGTGCCGAAATTTAAAACAAGTCTAAGTTGCAGGCCAAACAGGATTAACATTTATTGTTTTACATGGTTAGTTTTTTATTAATTTTATATTTTTCTCAATATAATAAATACATTTTTTAAATAATTTTGTTTTTCATCAAAATACCCTCAAGAAACATGAAAATATCTCAAATATGAACAAGCTAGTGAAAGTATACAAATCTGTCAAAAAAAACCGTCTCATGATGTCTGCAAAATGTGAAAAAAAGAAAATGGAGTCCTGAGCTGAGGAAACTAACTGTGAACATCCGGAGTCTGGACATAGAGATGGTGGAGGAGTATAAATACCTGAGTGTTCACCTCAACAATAAACTGGACTGGTCACTAAACACTGATGCACTGTACAAAAAGGGCCAGAGTCGCCTCCACTTACTGAGAAGACTGAGGTCCTTTGGAGTGTGCAGGCCTCTGCTCAGGACCTTCTATGACTCTTTTGTGCAGTGGTCTGCTGGAGCAGTGGATGTTCAGAGAGGGACAGGAAGAGCCGGATCTGTCCTGGACTGCTCTCTGGACTCCATTGAGGAGGTGGGTGAGAGGTGGATGTTGGCCAAACTGACATCCATCCTGGACAACCCCTCCCACCTGCTTCATGCCACTATGGGTGAACTAAGCAGCTCCTCCAGCGCTACAGGTCGTTCATTCAGCAGCTATCAGACTGTACAACACTTCTCTGTCGCTGCAATAAAATCTGTGCTCTGGATTATTACTTTTTTTTTTTTTGGTCTACTGACAGCTTTATGCTTTATCTTCACTACCTCATCCATATACACTGTACTGCACTGTTTTACATAGTTTTTGAACCTCTTTTCTATGTTTTTTATATTTTGCCACTTTATTACATTATGTCACTTTATCATTACCTCTGCCACTTTATATTTCTTGTACTTCTACTCCTTGTTCTATTCCTGTATTTCTTTACCTTTGGTTGCTGCTATAATGACCAAATTTACCATATGTGGGATAAATAAAGTACGATCTTATCAGTGAGACCACTTCTGTGTGATGATTTGTTGTTCAAACAATGGAAGCATCGTTTCAGGAATGAAGCTGGAAAAGGTGTGGCCTGTTAGACTGGAGGTCAATCAACTCCATCTGATGTTTAGATGCTTTTCCCATGTCAGCTGTAAAACGATTACTGAGCAGTTCAAACAACATTTCTGCGCTTCAAAGTCAGTAAAGTGTGTCAGTTTATCAGCAAAATGGGCAGTTGGAAGAAGACATGGAGACTCAGTTTGTCTTTGTCTGGCAAAACAACATGAGCCAAGTTTCCCTTCTGGATCTGAGTCCCACAGACGCAGCTTCATCATATCTGACCACATGATCCCTGTAAGTGGAGGTTCAGAGCAGGAAGATGCTCATTCTGCACTTTGGAGTCTTTAAGTCACATCAACTGACAGATTTCCTCCTGAGCAGCAGAGAGGGAGGACTGGTACTGCAGGTCTGGACCGGTGCTGCAGGTCTGAAGAGGTGCTGCAGGTCTGGACCGGTGCTGCAGGTCTGAAGAGGTGCTGCAGGTCTGGACCGGTACTGCAGGTCTGGACCAGTGCTGCAGGTCTGAAGAGGTGCTGCAGGTCTGGACCGGTGCTGCAGGTCTGAAGAGGTGCTGCAGGTCTGAAGAGGTGCTGCAGGTCTGGACCGGTGCTGCAGGTCTGAAGAGGTGCTGCAGGTCTGAAGAGGTGCTGCAGGTCTGGACCAGCAGGATTTATTTGGATGACATGAAATGATCTCGGGCCGGATTTGGTCCGCGGGCCTTCAGTTGGACATGTTTGCTTTACGGTGTTCAACATCCGGGGCAGCAGGTGGCGGTAAACACACACACACACACACACACACACACACACACTCACTGAGGGCCCCGGGGTCCCGACATGTTTTGTGTTTTTGTGTTTAATCTATTTTGGGACAAAGTTGACAAAGACAGAATAATAAAGTCCCTGTAAGTTTGATGGAAATGGTTTATTTACACACACAGCTGTGCAGACTTCCACCGGGGGATGTTATCGATCAGTTTGATCGATCAGTAATCAGTTCTGACTTCGGGCTCTCTGTCGGAGAGGACCGGTGAGTTGTAGAGATCAGAGCGGCTCACGGTGCGCTGTCAGCGGGCAGGATGCCATGTGGATGCGGGCTGCCGTCCGGAGGGATGCTCCTCGTCCTTCGTCTCGGAGCCGCCGATGAGCAGCCGACAGGCCGCGACGGAGATCGGAGCAGCCGCGGACCCGACGACTTTCTGCACACTTCGGTTCTTCCTCTCAGCGGCCGGAGAGCCGCTTCCTTCCCCGGACCCAGCGGCCGGCCGCCGGGTCCCTGGGCTCCAGTCTTCGGTTCACATCTGGACCCGGACCAGGTTCAAGTCAGGAGGGTAGATTTCCAGAAAAGGGCGCCGTCCTGGTTTAATGTTTTTGGATACAGACCGGAAGAACAACTCAGACAAATTTAACCAAACATTATTTTTATACGCCAACTTGTCAGAAGCGGCAGCTGCTGGTGTCTCAGCCGCTTCTCTGGTTTCATCCTCCGCCTTTGTCCTCATGTTTTCCCCCGGAGTTCCTCCCCCTGCGGCGCTGGGCGGAGTTTCATACCGGACTAGACGCTCCTTTTGTCGGATTCGTTTCGACCCGACTCCCCGGGGTTTACGGCTGGAAAAAACAGACTTTGAAAGTCCCCAAATAATCCCCGAGATCCCCGCGGTGGGCAGTAAGAACCCCGGGTTCGCTGTGAATCAGGAGGTAAGTAGTAAGCTGCCATTTTAAGCCGATTTCTGGTCTTTTCTGGCCGTTTGTCCCCGACTCTCCAGAACATTGATGGCGGCTTCGCAGCGGAGGCTTCTGGGGCAGCAGCGAGTCGTCCAGCCCGCTCTCACCGAAATCCTCAAACGTCAGAGTCTGCCGGGTTTAACGGGCCGAACCGGGCCGAGCCGACCGACATCCGACAGAACCGAACATTATTCACAACAAAACAAAGATGTCGGCGGATTTTAGCCGTTTTTGCTCAATAATTCGCTGATTAGCTGCACGTGTCCGACGGAGCCGCAGGTCCGCCGTAAAAACCTCCATTTCTGTTTTATTCTGGTTTATTTTGGTTTATTTCTGGTTTCTAAGTTGATCTCTGAATTTCTACATTTAACCAAAAAGGCGAACGTTAGCTTCTGTCGAGTAGCTTTGCTCGTGCCAGCGGAAGCTACGTGGTGACTCCTGCCGGAGGACGGACGCCATTACCGGGGCAGCTGGAGCCTGACGGCCCGCTGCTGGCAGTTAACGGCGACCACGACCCGGATCCGGGAGTCCCCCGGCTCTGACCCCTAACCCCCGGTACATATTCTGATATTAGGGCAGAGATCTGAACATGGACGGGTGTCAACAGGAGCCGCTGGTTCCGACTCCTTAACGGCCAAGCTGCAAAGTTTCTTGAGTCCAAACTTGCAGAGAGTCGGACCGGCTGCTCCCTCCAGGTCCCACCGGAGAGGAGCGTCCCCTCAGCCCGGAGCCCCAGGACCTACCGGCCCTCGGACCCAGGACCAACCGGCCCTCGGACCCAGGACCAACCGGCCCCCGGCTCCAGGACCAACCGGCCCTCGGACCCAGGACCTACCGGCCCTCGGCTCCAGGACCAACCGGCCCTCGGCTCCAGGACCAGCCGGCCCCTCGGACCCAGGACCAACCGGCCCCCGGCTGATTGAAGCTAATTTGAGGAGTTTTCCATCGAGACTGGAGAAATATCAGAGATCAGTTGTGTGTTAACTTTAAAACACATTTACAGTAATATGACAGATTTTAAACGTAGTTCAGTGAAACATTCTGAGATTCATTCAGATCAGAGCCCAGAATCTGAAAACTGGATCTGAATACTGGATCTGAAAACTGGATCTGAAAACTGGATCTGAAAACTGGATCTGAATACTGGATCTGAAAACTGGATCTGAATACTGGATCTGAAAACTGGATCTGAAAACTGGATCTGAATACTGGATCTGAAAACTGGATCTGAATACTGGATCTGAATACTGGATCTGAATACTGGATCCAACAGATTGGAGGGTTAACCCTAATCCTCAACAAAACTCAGGATTTCTGCTGCTAACATGCTGCTAATGCTACAAACGTTAGTATTAACCATTTTACTAAGGTTGTTATAATCGGCATTTTTGATCGTACTGTTGTTATTAATGTCACCGATGTTACTTTTGCAGATAATTGAATCTTCAGTTGACATTAGCTCAGTGGCTAATGTTAGCATCAGCTCGGATCATGTTAGAAGGGTTAACAAAGTCAAGGTCGTGCACTTGTTGTGGAGCCAAGTGGCTCAACAGAAGGCTCTGGCAGTTTTTAAATATCCTCTGACCCAGTCTCCAACTGACCAATCAGGTCACCTCACCTGGTCTCACGTGTCTCATCACAATTTGCACATTTTACAGATTGATCACGTTTTTATTTGAAAACTCTCTTCTGAGCCGGAAGTGGGCGGAGTCTTCTCCGTCAGGTGCTGCACGATGAACGGCGGCAGCAGCGTCTCCGCAGCTCAGAGCACCGGGATCAAAAGTGAAGCAGGTAACAAATCACATCATCTTCATCAATAATCCCTGATAAAGATTAGAGTTCATCCTGCTGATTTGATCATGAATCAGGAGCTGACCCTAACCTAACCCGCAATAAATTGTGTGTGTTTGTAGATGACTGGACGAAGGAGGACTGCCTGACTCTGCTGGAAAGGATTCGCAGTTTGCTTCCAGACGGAGACGCCATGAAATACAAAACCACGGAGTCTCACTTCGACTGGGAGAAAGTTTGTTTCGGCAGCTTCACCGGAGACATGTGTCGGCAGAAGTGGCAGAAGGTCTCCACTGAGGTTCGGAAGAGGAGTCGGTCCTGTTGCGTCTCCTTCTTCATCAGATTCAGGTTCAGTGACAGGATGTTGCATCGCCATGGAAACTGTCTTCTGTTTGTGTGTTCCAGGTGCGTAAGTACAGAACGATGACGGAGCTCATTGTAGATGCCATAGAGTTTGTGAAGAACCCGTACAAAGGAAAGAAACTAAAGGTGAGACCAGTGAGTCAGAAGTCACACAACCTGACCCTGCTGGGTCTGTCGTAGTAACAGTGGACCCTCTCCTGCTCAGACTCACCCAGACTTCCCCAAGAAGCCGTTGACTCCGTACTTCCGCTTCTTCATGGAGAAACGAGCCAAATATGCCAAAATCCACCCAGAGATGAGCAACCTGGACCTGACCAAGATCCTGTCCAAGAAGTACAAGGAGCTGCCCGACAAGAAGAAGGTGAGGTCACCTGACTCTCAGTTGGTCTCAGGTGTAAGGTAGGCATGACAGTCCAGCTCCAGGTCTGGCTCGGATTCTTGATTAAAAAGTCTTTAATTTCTTGCAGCAAAAATACATCACAGAGTTTCAGCGAGAGAAGGAGGAGTTTGAGAAGAACATGGCTCGATTCAAGTGAGTTCACAACCTGAGGTGACCACGACCCGTAACCTTCAAACACTTTAATATTTCATGAGGCGTCAGCCAGTAAATCTGTCAGCTTGAACTGGGCCTGATGGTCTGGCTCACTTTAGTTCAGCTACTGTTTAGTGTTTGCTGGATAAAATAAAGTGAACTGATTGTTAATGGCTCAGAAGACATGTTGTGTTAGCGTAGCGTAGCTAACGTCCACTGACCCACAGGGAGGACCACCCAGAGCTGATCGAGGAGAGGAAGAAGTCCGACCTGCCAGAGAAACCAAAAACCCCCCAACAGCTGTGGTACAACCACGAGAAGAAAACCTACATGAAGCTACACCCAGAGGTTAGACCCTGATCCCCCAGTCCAGTGCTGGACCCCCAAATAGCCCGATGATGACTGTAACACACACACACACACTGTAATACACTAACTCACTTGTCGGTCTTGTTGCAGGTGAGTCAGAAGGAGCTGAAAGAAGCTCTGAGGAGACAATGGTCCCAACTGTCTGACAAGAGGAGACTCAAGTGGATCAGCAAGGCCCTGGAGCTCCAGAAGGACTATGAGGTACCTGATTAGAGTGGACAGGACCGACCCAAACCAAACACAGACCCAGACTGGACTAAGCGAAACCAGGACTTGTGTTTCTAGTTCATGCCTGCGGCCTCTGTGAATTGACTTGGACCAGGTCCAAATGACAGGCAGGGCCACAATTATAGAAGGAAAACCAGATCAGATCAGAGCCTGCACGCTGCAGGAAGTGTGCTTTGTTCTAGACAGGATCCTGAGCCTAGCTTCAGGTTCTGGGATGTGTGTGTTTGTGTGTGTAGGACAGCATGAGAGCGTATCATGAAGCTCATCCAGATGTGAACTCGGACGATCACGTCCGGTCTGTCCTCACCAAAGCAGAGAGGCAGCTGAAGGACAAATTCGATGGACGGCCGACCAAACCGCCACCGTGAGTCTGACATGAGATTACGCCCATGTTTATGTTTATACTAACCACAGACACACAGGAAGCTAACAGGCCAACACAGTTAGCAGAGAGGAGGCCAACAGATGCTAACAGCTGTTTGTTCTTAGTAACGGTTACTCTCTGTACTGCGCTGAGCTGATGGTGAACATGAAGGACGTCCCCAGCACCGAGCGAATGGTACTCTGCAGTAAACAGTGGAAGATGATGACGCAGAAGGAGAAGGACATGTTTCAGAAACGCTGTGAGCAGGTCGGTATCAGCATGCTGCCACCGCCGCCACGCAGCTTCACTGCACAGTCACTGAAACCAGCATTCACTGTGTCTGTGTGTTTGAGCAGAAAAAGAAGCAGTATGACATCGACCTGCAGAGGTTCCTGGAGGTTAGTCAGCTGATCAGCTCTGGACACCAAAATAAACTAAAACATGAACTGTGAGCCAATGAATGTCGACCTGTTTCCTTCAGAGTCTTCCAGAAGAGGAGCGAGATCGGGTCTTGAGTGAAGAGAAGTTGGGTGGGGCCAAGTTGGGAGGGGGTGCAGCCTCCAGCCCACACAGGGCCAAGTCTCCTTCGGTCAAGGTCTGAAAGCTCTTCTTCCTCACCCGCTTTCCTGAATCCACCAACCACAAATGTAAACACATCTGAGAGCTGACGCCTCTCACTTTAACCCAGGAGCGGTGTCGGGAGACAGAGCCAGAGCCGTGGGTACCTGCTACATCACCAAAAGAAAGACGGGATGGGAAAAAGACGGCAAAGCTTCCAGAGACTCCAAAAACAGCCGAGGAGATGTGGCAGCACAGCGTGATCGGAGACTACCTGGCCAAATACAGAGTGAGCCCCAATCCACTGGTCCAGCTCTCAGGTTTCTGCTCTGTGAGCTGAAGGTTTGAGCTTGGACCTTAACAGAACCGGATCGCTAACACCTGTGGTTGCCTGTCGTCCACAGAGTGACCGCAGGAAGGCGCAGGCAGCAATGGAGGCAGCGTGGAAGTCCATGGAGAAGAAGGAGAAGATTCCCTGGATCAAGAAGGCTGCAGAGGACCAGAAGCGATATGAGGTTCAGTATCTGCTCCACACACAGCTTTTATGAACTCATTCTACTCATTTATTTATTTCTATATTTCTATTTTGTCTTGTGTGACATTTGTTTATGTTGAGCGGATCTTGATTCACTGTTTTGATTTTAAGATTTGTGCTCAGGTTCCCCCCATAACTGTTGTGTCCTACAGAGGGAGCTGTTGGAGATGAGGGCACCGCCACCCCCCCAGGGGCAGAGGAAACCCAAGTTTGATGGAGAACC
This sequence comes from Remorina albescens, assembly GCA_034769265.1. Taxonomy (NCBI): domain Eukaryota; kingdom Metazoa; phylum Chordata; class Actinopteri; order Carangiformes; family Echeneidae; genus Remorina; species Remorina albescens. The sequence continues at coordinate 147,060 of CM068478.1, read as the reverse complement.
AAAGAAACCGCCAGTGTGAGTCAGCTGTGATGTCATCACTTTTAACACGTTTAATGTTGATGTGAAAAACTTTTATTCAACTCTTGTTTTGATGGGTCAGTGTGATGTCACAGACGACGCTCGCTAAAGTAAAGGCTGATTAATTCCTTTCACAATAAAAGAAGAGTGGATGTCAGAGGTCAGAAGTAATAGAATATAAGCCCCGCCCCTTGCGTTTTCATCCAATAGGAGCGGGTATCAGATGTTCTCCCAGGAGCTGCTGACCAACGGGGAGCTGAACCACTTCAGCCTGAAGGAGCGGATGGTGGAGATCGGGAAGAGGTGGCACAAACTGAGCCAGAGCCACAAAGACAAGTACAAGAAACAGGTGGAGGAGCAGCAGGTGGAGTACAAGGCCCAGCTGGAGGCCTGGGTCAAGGTGAGCCCTAACCCATCCTCTGTCCAACCTCTGTCCATGATGATGATGACGACGACAACTGACCTTCCTCTTCTTCCTCCAGTCTCTGTCTCCTCAGGATCGAGTTGTCTATAAAGAGTTTTCGTCCACGGTGAGTCTGACCCCTCAGGGCTCAGACCAGAGTCCTGATCCAGGTTTTGATCTGTTAGCATTAGCATGTTAGCATGTCAACACTAATCTGTTGGTTCCTGGTTCAGAAGCGTCGCAGCAGCACGAAGGTTCGGTCCCCTGGAGCCAAAGTCCGTGTGACAGCCAAGGGGAAGGCTGGCAGTTCGAGAGCTGCCCCCCCGGGGGTCGGGGTGGGCAAGCGGGCCATGGCGTACCGAGCCAAGGTAACACACTACCCAACAACTACACAAAGGCACAACACAACATTGTAATGAGCTGCTGTGATTGGTCAGTCATGGAGCTTATAAACCCTCAGAGCTGCCTGTCAGCCTGTGCCTCCATCTCCCAGCAGGACATGTCCGACACCGATGAAGAGGAGGAGAAGAGCGACTCTTCCGACTCTGATGAAGATGATGAGACGTCAGGAACCACAGACAGTGATGATGATGATGAGGTGAGAACAGTTTGTTAATGGCTGATTGGAGCAATAAAACAATGATGTCATAAAAACCTTTTGACTGGCCTAAGGCCTTAAATATCCCCTTAAAGAAGAACAGAAAGTTCATCCCTAAATTATCAACTATCAAGTTTATCATTTCAAGTAGAAGCCTAACCCCTGACCCCTCATGAACATATTTTTGCCTCACAATTGTCTTAACTTTTTAGCCATAGGGAGCGTTTCATTTCACTTGCTGTGTTTAGTTAGTTAGACTGAGTTTTAGGGCCACTGTGAAAATAAAGTTTTAATTCTAAAAGAAAGAAGTCATATCACAGTACCTGCGGCAGAAGGTGAGGTCGAGCACCCAGTCAAGTTTACATAAACTTTGTAATGTGGCACGAATACTCCGCCTTAAATCTGCAGCTCGTTTTCCATAATCAAGAATTTTCACTTCAGGATGTAAAAGGAGGAGAAAACAGATGAACCAACGACAAGGTCTTGACTTTAGTAAACATTAATGCAGGATATATACATTGTTGTGTGGCCTTTGTTTTCGTCTTACCGCTGTTTACTGGACTGGTGATTTATGCAGTTCCATTGGTTGTGTTTCTTAACATCATCGGCCTTTCAGTAAAATCTACTCCATACTCCAGCCCACAGTGGGAAGCAACAGAAACCGGCCCCCTTTTAGTTCCTGGAAGAGGCAAACCAGGAACTAAAAGCTCCTGTTATTGGGTCAGAAAGGGACAAATGGCTGTTTAAGGTAAATCAGTAAGTGTTAAGGGAATTAATGCAGATACAGCCTGCCCTTACCTTAGGATCACAGGGGTAACCTAACAGAGTTTTAAGGTAAAAGGGTTTCAGCAGACACTGCCAACAAAGCAGAGTCACCATAGCAACCAAAGGCATCCCAACCACTAATGAGGAACATGAACTTCAATCTGCTTGTTTCTCAGAACGATGATGAAGACGATGAAGATGATGAAGATCAGACGTCATCTGAGGAATCCAGTGACTCAGACTCGGACTAACTTACTTCTCATTGGAGAGGACAGGCTGTGCAGGCCACGCCTCCTCACGTGCCAATCATCCTGGCAGACCAATGAGAAACAGTGACATCATGGCACTCTTGTAAGGGGGCGGAATCTGATGGAGCATTTTGTTACTTATGTTTGTTTTTTAATTCGGTGCTTGTTGGTTTTTAATCTGATGGACGTTTTAGACGGGTGGAGTTTTTGTTTTTGTTGTTCCCCAAGGCAACGGTGGTGGAGCGGAATGGAGCCTGTGGTTGTTACTGCCAACCATTGAGGGAGGAGTCAATGTTCTTCCTCCAATCAGCTGCCAGCCTGAAAAAGTTATTGACAAATAAATGCACTTTTTCTCATCTATGTGATGTTATGAAAACGCCCATCCTGAGTCTGGATCAGGACCACATAAGAACCACTCAGAGTCCAGATCAGTTGGTTTCAGGTTTTATAACATTTGAATTGAGATTTATAGAATATAAACAAGCCTCTTTCCCTCTGACATCACCTGATACACAAATAAATAATCTGACCTTTGACCCCAGCATAATCACCCACACTTCATCCTAACTGATCTTGCAGGCCTTTGGCACACACACCACATCTCCATGGCAACACACAACCCTCCCTTCTGCAGTAATGAACTCAGAAAACTACAGTACCCATCAGCCCCCTTAGCAGCCCTCACATGCATCATGATCATTATTACTATTACCAAACATTGTAAAAAGAACCCCCCCCCCCCCCCAAAAAAGGTCATTCACACAGCGACCAATCAGATCACAGCCTGCACAACATTAAAGGATCAGTTCTTTGCTCAACCACCTGCACAGGTGAGGCAGGATCCACTTCCTGTTTGTCTTCAGCTCCCAGCGTCCCTGAATTCACCGTGGACAAAAAGTATTTAACCGAAGATGGACAGAGTATCTGGACTTGGACCTGGACGTGGACAGTTGTCTGAAGCGGTGGACTGGTCCTTTAAGAGCCCACCTGGTCATTACTGATCAGATCCACAATAATCAACAATAAAAATGATCAGTTGGAGCTGTGATGTCACACTCTCTCTCTCACACTGACACACACACACACGCGCGCACACACAGTCATAGTGGGATGTCGAGCAGCTTTTTGTGCAGGTACTGCTTCACCTCCTCGATGCCGTTCAGCTTTTCCAGCTCGTGGTATGGAAGCTGAGAGGGGACAAAAACACAAGTCAGATGACTGGAGGAGCTGCAGCACAGATTGTTTTTATCTAGCTTAGCACAAAGACTCCTTGGCCAGACCTGGAGGTCGTCATGGAGACCGATGTTGACTGTATAATAAATCCTGGACAGGGAGTCAGTGAGGTTTTGGGCTGAATTAAGACCTGAACTCTTGCTGTCCCGGTTTCAAACAATCGGGGTCTGACTCACCTGAAGGATGATGTATCCCAGCAGCGTTAGGTGTCGGTCCCTCATCGCCCGGGACCCCACCAGGACCTCAGAGTTGTGGCAGTAATGCCACTTGTCATTAACAGACATGATGACCCTGCAGAGACCAGACAGGACCAGGATGAGGTCTGAGACACCACGTGTGAGGTCTCATCAGGCTTACTCAGAGATGGACTGACCTCCGGATCTGCCTCTGTTCTGTTGGGTGGTTCTCTGCATCAGGTCGATCGGGGGGGTGGAGCGGTGATGGTGAAGAGGGGCCCCTGTCGGCCCCAGAACCCTCAGAGTATGTCACGTCCTCATAGAATCCTGGCAGCTCACAGTCTGTTCCTTGGCCCCCTGGGGCCCCTGGCCCCCCTTCGTCCTCCAGTATCTTCCCAATAGAAAACTGGAATAGGGAGTCTGGGGCCGTGGCCCCTGCAGGTCCCTGAGGCCCAGGTGGGACGAGGCCATCAGAGGGGGGGCTGCTGAGCGTGGAGCTGTCCTGGCTCTCTAAAGAGTGCTCTTTAGCCAGACTGGAGTAGTACTCTGCTGCAGGGATGTAGTATGGGCCATAGTCCAGGGGGCCCCCATTGGCTCCTTGCCGGGGGGGGCACGTCGCCACCGTGGGGCCCGTTGTGCTTCGGATATGATGGGGCATAAAGGACCTTTGCTCCAGTGTACCACTCAGTGCCTCTCCCGGCTGACCTGGCTGCTCGCCGCCCTCCTCCAGCACTGCAAATGGAGAGAACCTCTGGAACTCTGACGTCACTACGGTGACCGCACCATCAGCCGGCTTCGATGCCACAGAAACACAGGGGGGAGGAGCAAGGCTCATAGCAAGACCAGCACCAGTCCTGATGGGTAAGACCCGACCAGAACTGTCCAACCACAACACGAAATCTAAGACCAGGAGACATCAGGTGAAGAAAAAAAAGAGAGACCAGGACAGAGCAGGTGAAGGACTGTCGTACCTGTATAGTATCCTGGAGCCAGAACTTCATCCTGTTTGTAGTTCTGTTCTCCGACCAGCTGACGTAATGCCTCAGCTACCAGACCTTTATAACTGAGGACAGACACATCAGAACAACCAGTCAGGACTTTTTCTCCACACGTTAGGGTGTGTGTGTGTCTGTGTTCAGGTGTGTTACCTGTACTTGCGGTTGACTTCATCAGCTGTCAGGGCATGGTCAAACATTAGGACCTTGTGGGCGTCCTGCAGACGTGGCCCGGTGTACTCGCTGTACTCCAGCTCAACAGCAGCATCTAGCAGCGAAAGGTACCTTCGGACGATCAGGGCGTAGGGGCTGTCTGTGAGCGGGGCAAAACATAGCTGGTTACTGGGAAGTGGTGGTTTCACTGGCAGCAGCCATGTGTTGTCACTGGTGGTACTGGACACTGACTGGTGACGTTGCTGATGAAGGCGGAGGAGAAGACTCGATGCAGCACCAGGCCGGGGAAGTGACCAAGCTGGAACAAGGACATTAGGATATTAACGGTGGCGAGCGGCGAGCTGAGCGCCTTCAGCTCCACCACCTCCTCCAGGCGGGAGAAGAAGTCACTGTTGGACGGACGGTAGCTCATCCTGCTGAATGGGAACACCAGCTTCTGGATCACCTGAGGAAACAGAACACGTCGCTGAAGAGCGCCGCTGTCAAGCACCCGTGACCACCTGACCCCGGTACCTGCGGTACCTCACCTTACTGTCCAAGTACTCCGCCTTCTTCACCAGGAAGTCTGCGATGGTGTCCAGCAGCCGGGTCTCTCTCAGACGGTGGCGGGCAATGTATTTGGCAATCAGGGCCATCGTGTAGGGCGTGATACTGTCCACCTTTTTGGGCAGCTCCTCTGACAGAGAGAAGAATCAGCAGGTTACGTGATCAGGTCACATGACTTGCAGATTACTGACAATATCACAGTGCAGGCCTCACCTGCCAGGCTGCTGATGAAACGCTCCTGTCTGTTCTGGTAGAACAGGTGAGAGCTAAAGATCAATTCCAGACTCTTGTTGCTTGCTTCTCGGGCGCAAGCTGCCAGCATCTCATCCAACAGCACCATCTCCTGGTCCCGGACGCCGCTGACGCTCGACAGAGTGTGTTTGACCAGGCGTAAGATCTTCCTGCAGACAAACACACAGACGTCAGACTCAGGGGAGCTCCTGATGGTGTCAGGTGAACAAGGTGTTCATACCTGTTGGCGAGCAGCTGCTCAGGGTTTGGAAGACTGTTGTTGGTGGTTATGACGCCCCCGGCAGCAGCAGACGGTTCCTGCAGCTGCATAGTGCGCCATTTGAGCCTGTAGTAGGACAGCAGCAAGAAGAGCGTCTGCGGGTGGCGCTCTCGCTCCAGGTTCTTCTCTAGGCCAGCCAGACAAGCCTCTGTCAGGGGATGTTGGCTGCCTGGGTGAAGCTTCATGCTGGAGCTGAACACCATGGAAACGTCCTTCTGGTTAAACTGGTTCAGTCTGGACTGAGACTCTGCCTCCAACACTTGGACCACCTGAGAGTCACTGGGAAGACCTGAAGGTGTGACAACAATCACAGGGTTACTGAGACACGCCTGTAAAGCTTCACCTGAGCCAGGCTCCTGAGAATGAAACACTCCTGGTTTGTCCGTGACATCATGACAACTCACCAAGCGCCGCCACGGCATATAAACAGTTGACTATACTGAAATTGTCAAACTTGCTGCAGTCACTGATGATGGCATCACAGAGGGTCTGAAAATCCTGATGTTCTAGGATCTGACGTCCATCACCACCGCTGGCTCCTGCAGCTTCGGCTTCTTCCCCCCCGCCCCGTGGCTGCGTGGCCTGCAGCAGCTGGCCAATCTTCTGCAGGGCGACAGGGTAGTGGTTGTGGGAGATCTTGGCTGGGTTCTGGGTGACCCAGCGAAGCACCTCGTCGGGCCGCCGCGAGCGCTCAATCAGACGCTTCATGGTGAAGAACGTGTCGTAGCTCATCTTCTCGTGAATGAAGTTCCATGTCTTCTTTTTACCGCTGGGCGCCGTGGCCCCTCCTCCTGGAGCCCCAGCTCCATAAGTGTGAAAGTGGGTGTGGTGCTGGTAGTGTGGGGGCAGCGGAGGCGGGGCCAGGTGGGCTGGCTGTGGATGGGGGTGGTAGTGGTGGTGGAAGTGTGCCCCTCGGTGGGCTTCGGGGCGGCCTTGGTACAGGGGGTAGGCGGGGGGAGGCGGAGGTGGGGCCACGTGCGGATGGTGGGGCAAGTGTGGGTGTGGAGGGTGGGGTGCCTCTATCACAGCCAGCCCCGATCTTCGCGCCTGTTTAACCCCGCCTCCCCCTCCCCCCCCCTGCCCCCCCTCCCCCCGCGGTGCTGTACAGGCGGGTGGCATACATGGTGTCAAACGGAGCAGTGTGGCGGGGGCGGCCGGGACAGAGGCAGTGAGCTCGGCTCAGGAGGCGCCACCCAGTGGACAAACACAGCATAGTCTGACAGCCAGGACGCCTGGAGGCAACAGGACACCACTCCTATAGAGGAGGAGAAGAAGAAGACACTAATGGACCAAACTTTAAATACTCCACATGGTTCTTCTTCACCAACACCTGTCCTCTACGGGGGACAGGCTCAGTCCCTCCGCCCTAGCCCCGCCCAACAGCCGTTGGTTCCAGGTGGACAGGTGACAGCAGAGAGAATGCAGGAGGAAGATGATTAGTGGAAGAGAAATCAGAGCAAGTCAGTCAAACCCAGACTCGGATCAGGACTCTGCTGAGACCAGAATCAAAGACCAGCAGGCGGATCAGAGACGAACATCAGAATAACCGACACGGTGTGGAGGCCGTGAACGTCACCTGGACGTTCAGAACGTTACGTTCACTGATGATTAATAACTGATCAACTTTATCGTCAATCAATTTACAACCCCCCCACGCCAATATCCAGCCAACAGCATTCTCACCTAAACCCATTAAAAAAAACACGTCACAACTAAAGACTGCGTGTGATGACGTCATACTCTTAGTGACATACCTGCTATGTTTTTTAAAGCTAACCAGCTAAAAGCCGTTCACTCATCGCAGAAGCAGAATGAAGCTAGCTGATGCTACATGCTAAACAACGTTAAACAGACAAAGTGTGAGCTAAGACAGCTGTTAGCTTCGTCTGTTAGCATCGGTCTGTCCTTCTCCCCACAGCGCTGCCGGATAAGCTGCCACCCGCCCGGTTAGACTCGTGTTTCCCCGGATTAGCCGGGTCCGTCTGTCCGGCAGCGACGGCCTGTTTACCTCATAGCTCAGAAACACCAGCGGCTCCGCTCTGCTGAAACACCGGAGGCCGCAGAGAGTGCGGGATCAGCGGGGAATCAGTCAGCGGTCAGCCGCTTCATTCCTCTGCACGGTCCGGAGCCATCTTCAATTACCCGGCATGCAACTGGAGCAGGCGGCCCAGCGCCACCTGGCGGCCTTTGATGCAGGTGAACGGTTTATGTCCGTTCAGTGGACTGTTTGTGGTAAGTTTAATTATCAGTGATCATCATTAGTCATCATTATTCATCATTAATCGGGTAATGTTGTGTCCCTCAGTGATGAACTCCGTGTTTCCAACTGCTGTTAATTGTAGACCTGATGATCCGGTCTGGCTCCTGGACTGGACCTAAACACTGTGATATTAACGACGATGACAACAATAACAACAACAATAATAATAATGATGCCGGGAAGAAGCGGTGATGGAGGGGGCCGGAAGGGGTCGCTGTCGCCTCCACAAACACCAGATCCTCCGCGAGGAAATGAAAGATGGCGGCTCGGTGTGATTACAGAGCACAAACACCGAACTTGAGTTGAGTTTCAAGGCCGTAGTTGTCGCTTGTTTCTGCCACAGGTGTCGGTTTTACCCGGAGGAGATGGCCCACCGCTACCTGCGGCTGTTCGCCGGCTGCAGGAGCATGTTCCGGCTGCTGCCCTCCAACGCTCCGGCCCGGCTGGTAGGTGGAAAACATACCGATCAGATAACTGCGCTAACCGGGACTGCGGCTAAATCCAGCCCGAACAGGGACCCGGCTGACCGGCCGACAGGCCAACACTGACCCGCTGGGGGAGCGGCCGACCGCACAGACACGACTGACTGTCAGCTCAGGTGGAGTCACCTGTATGACCCCTCAGGGCTGACGTCATTGGCTTTTATAAGGACCGCACATCTTTGACAGTGCTGGTCTCTGCTCTCCTCCCAGAGCCTACAGTTCCTCTGTTAATACATTCATTTATACAGACACATATTTTCTATATATCGTGTAGCGTTCAAGTCACGTTGAGATGTGTTCAGATGTTCAGGTGATGTTGTGTTGTGTTCAGGTTATGTATTCCTCCTTGGCCAGAGAGGGACGGAGTGGGTGGAGCCTGCTGAGTGAGCTGCTGGGAGCCTACAGACGACTGAACTCCAGACCCCCTAAAGGTACAGAGCTCTGTGTGTGTGCGCGCTCATCTCAGACTTTTGGACTCAGAATATGCGTTTGGTCCTTCAGACCTGGCTTCGGGGCCAAGAGGCAGGTTCTGGTTTGTTGAGGTTTATAAATTAATGAGTCTCTGCAGTTCAAAAAAATAAAAATCTGTTTATCTCTTTAGGTTTTGAAAAATATTTTCCAGAAACTCAGAAACCTTCAAAAAACTCTGAGGCTGAAGCTGCAACTAAAGGTAGAAACCTGCTGACATCTAAGGTCACTTCCTGTGGCTTCGTGTCACCTACTGTAGCTTCCTGTCACCTTGTTTGTTTCCCAGATGCCAAACCTGCCAACACACAGAGATCTTCAGGGAGTTCAGGAGGAGGCGGGAAAAAAGGAGGTCGTAAAGAGGACTCACACTGGTACAGCCGTCTGCAGAAGGTCTGTGTGTCCACCTGTTGTGTGACTGATGTTGCTTTTAAGGGTTCCTCAACTGTCTCCTGTGCTCATCTGGTCGGGCAGGTGTGTGTTCTTTGTAGCTCTGACACTAGATTCTGATGGTTTTAGGGTGACATTCCCTGGGACGATAAAGAATTCCGGATGTACTTCCTGAGTGGAGCAGCGTTCTGGACTGCGATCACTTATTACTTTTTCTTCAGAGATGGAGGCCGAGAGGTCACCTGGAAAGACTTTGTCAACAACTACCTGTCCAAAGGAGTGGTGAGGCCACGACCTACTGTGCTTATCTTATCAAATGTTGTATCTTGCGTTGTTTGTCAAACACCGTTGTAGCAAACCTGATTTGAGCTGCCAGTCCAAATTCAGCTGTGCTTTTGTTAGTTCCTCACATACTGTTTATCCCTCAGGTGGACCGTTTAGAGGTTGTAAACAAGCGTTACGTCAAGGTGGTTTTCTCTTCTGGGAAGACGCCAGTGGATGGGGTGAGTATATAACTCACTTTTCAAAAAGGTCAAACCAGTTTTCACGATTCAGGAGTCTTGTCCTGTTCTCACTGGATGATGACAGGAAGGTTTTCTTGGTCTCTTAGCAGTATATCTGGTTCAACATTGGCAGCGTGGACACGTTCGAGAGGAACCTGGAGACGGCTCAGTACGAGCTGGGCATTGAAGGGGAAAACAGGCTGCCGGTGGTTTATTCCACTGAGAGCGACGGGTAAGAACCACATTTGTCTGCGTCACATGGTTACATAGTGCTGGTTTGAAACTGCATATGGCTCTAAACTTTATATATTCCCTGTCCAGCACGTTCCTACTGAGCATGCTCCCCACAGTGCTCATCATTGGCTTCCTGCTGTTCATGCTGCGACGGGGGCCAGCCGGGGCAGGGCGTCCCGGCCGGGGAATGGGAGGTCTGTTCAGCGTCAGCGAGACAACCGCAAAGATCCTGAAAGATGAGATTGATGTGAAGTTCAAAGATGTGGCGGGCTGCGAGGAGGCCAAACTGGAAATCATGGAGTTTGTCAATTTCTTGAAGAACCCCAAACAGTACCAAGACCTAGGTGCCAAGATCCCCAAGGTGAGGGGGTGCAGGTGATGACTCAGATGATTCCTGCCTTTATCTTTGTGGTGACATGGGGTCAGACGTCAGGCGGATCTTCACTGAGACCATCTTTTGTTTGTCTGCTGGGAAACCTGCTGTTTGTCCAACAGGAAGTACTTCAAACTGATAAGTGGTTGTGTTTGCAGGGAGCCATCTTGACGGGTCCTCCGGGAACAGGAAAGACCCTCCTGGCCAAAGCGACGGCCGGTGAAGCCAATGTGCCGTTCATCACTGTCAACGGCTCTGAGTTCTTGGAGATGTTTGTGGGCGTCGGCCCGGCCAGAGTGAGGACCAGTTCAGAGTCGTTAACTGAGCTCACCTGACGCTAACAACTGACTCTTAAATACCGTTTCCCACTTCTTGTTCAGGTGAGAGACCTTTTTGTCATGGCGAGAAAGAACGCTCCCTGCATCCTCTTCATCGACGAGATTGATGCTGTGGGACGGAAACGAGGGCGAGGCAACTTTGGAGGGCAGAGCGAACAGGAGAACACCCTGAACCAGCTGCTGGTGGAGATGGATGGTAGGTGACGGGAATAATGGGAAATACGTGGGCTGTGATGGGGGTCTTTATAACTTTATATCTTCATTGCTCATCAGTCAATTTATTGCTGATCAAGCACGAAGCAGGAAGCCAAAGGTCTCCCTCCTCTCTGTTTTGTAGGCTTCAATACAGCAACCAATGTTGTGGTTCTGGCAGGAACCAACAGACCAGACATCTTGGACCCAGCTCTAATGAGACCAGGACGCTTCGACAGACAGATCTACATTGGTGAGAATATGAACAGGAAGTCATGGAAGTCAAGTCACAGATGTTGCACCTCATGTTGATAGTTTGGTGACATGTGGTCCAGGTCGAGGTCTGGTGTACCCAGCTGACCTCGTCGCTATCTTTCAGGTCCTCCTGATATCAAAGGTCGAGCCTCCATCTTTAAAGTCCACCTGCGTCCTCTGAAGCTTGAGGCAGCAATGGACAAAGACGCCCTAGCCAAGAAGATGGCTGCCCTCACACCTGGATTCTCAGGTGACCACATGGCTCCGTGTTTAGGTCTCCTTGTTGTCCTGAGCTCTTGGGTTCACCGTCCCTGGTCTCTGTCTGTCAGGCGCTGACATCGCTAACGTTTGTAACGAGGCGGCACTGATTGCTGCTCGCCACCTCTCAGACGCCATCAACCAGAAACACTTTGAGCAGGCCATCGAAAGGGTCATTGGAGGTGAGACCAGACTAGACCAGACTGAGACCTAGATTAGACTTAGACTCAGACCAAAAAAGACTGAAACCCAGACCAGACCTGAGTGGTCTACCTGGACTAAGACTACCCAGTAGAAGCCAGTATGTTGTCCTGTGTGATTGAGGCCTATTGAGGTTGTAAGAATGAAAACTGAAACCTGCTCCTGCTGGTCTTGTTTCAGGTCTTGAGAAGAAGACTCAGGTCCTGCAGCCAGAGGAGAAGAAGACAGTGGCCTACCACGAAGCCGGTCACGCAGTCGCTGGATGGTTCCTGGAGCATGCCGACCCCCTGCTAAAGGTCTCATTTACATTTCAGAGGAAGACCTGAGACCTCAAACCCTGAGGCAGGTCTACACCTGATCCAGGTCTCTGTCAATCTGGCTATGACTCATTCTTCTGTTGTCTGTCCCGTATAGGTGTCAATCATTCCCAGGGGGAAGGGTCTGGGTTACGCCCAGTACCTGCCCAAGGAGCAGTACCTGTACACCAAGGAGCAGCTGCTAGACCGGATGTGCATGACCTTGGGGGGGCGGGTCTCCGAAGAGATCTTCTTTGGACGCATCACCACCGGAGCCCAGGATGACCTCAGGAAGGTCACCCAGAGTGCCTATGCCCAGGTCAGCGTTTACACAGGTGTGCTACCTGACCTCACTTCCTGATGATGTAATCATCTCAGATGTCCCACACTACTAACTTCTGACAAACAGCCCTCCTGTTTTTTTAAAATCACAGTGACATAATGATGACATCACTGACACAGTAACTAATCACAGCTGAGGGTTCAAAGGCCGTCTGCTGATTTTGAAGACTTCAAAGCCCAATTAAGGTTCCTGTTTACAGATATAATCAGGTTGTACGGTTCATGTTGTTGTTGAGGTTTAAAGGTCCACACAGTCTAAAGTAGACCTCCATGATCACTTTAACCGTATTAATGTAAAGCCTGATTTATAACAGTCAGAGGGAAATACCTACAGCCTGTGCAGGAAGAGGTAGTCCTTCTTGGATCAGTTTCAGTCTGGGATGTTGATGATATCAGATGAAGCAGTGGCAATCTGGGTGTGTTCCCGATTGAGGTTCCCATCAATCTTATCCGGTTCTGTGTTCTGCTGCAGATCGTTCAGTTTGGGATGAACGCAAAGGTGGGGCAGGTGTCCTTCGATCTGCCCCGGCAGGGTGAGATGGTCCTGGAGAAACCGTACAGTGAAGCGACAGCTCGTCTTATTGACACTGAGGTCAGGACCCTCATCAGCGAAGCGTACCGGAGAACCCAGCAGTTGCTGAGCAACAAGAAAGCTGAGGTCGAAAAGGTACCCACCCTCACTGGTCTGTTCCAAATTAACTATATTGTTGAACTACCTCAACATAGACCCTGTAATCCATGTTCCTCTGGTGTTCTTAAGGTGGCCCTGCGGCTCTTAGAGAAGGAGGTTCTGGATAAGAGCGACATGGTGGAGCTGCTGGGGAAACGTCCATTTGTAGAGAAGTCAACATATGAGGAATTTGTGGAGGGAACTGGAGGCGAGGATGAGGACACCACGTTGCCAGAGGGTCTCAAAGACTGGAACCAGGAGAAGAAGGACAGGGAGGAGAGCCTGGACGAGCAGGTGGCCCGGCAGATCTCTGGAGGAATGCCCTTTTAGAACTCTGATGGACTTGGGTTATACCACTGACACCAACCCATCATTCTCACAAATCAATGTCATCTGGATCACAACCATGTATGAGGTCAAGAATGTCTTAGAATCCTTCACCCTGTAAGGGTCCTCAATATTCTGTTGGTTCTATGACTAACCTAAGCTTTGACTTCACCCTCTCACACACTGTGAACCTGGTTTATGCGGAGTCCTGCAGTCCCCTTGTGTCCATCTGTGAGGTCATGAAGACTTCCAAAATAATGAACATCCAGAAAGCTAGAGAAGCCAGTCTTTGGTGCTGCTCTAGGAATGGACTCTTGATCCTGTAAACCCTCCTAAACCTGCCTCTTCGTTTACCGAGTTTTTGAATCTTCACCTTGATTTTGCTCACAAAAATCTCCTGAAGCCGAGTTCCGGGTTAATTACAGCAAACACACTTATAGAATAATCTTCAGCTGCAGACGTGTTCTTCTTAGATGAGAACCAGATTTGACCAAACTGTTCTTTGTCTCCCTCTGCTGAAGGAGCATTATTCCATTACTGGACTTCTAGCTCATGAACAAATCACTGCTGATTTGTTCTGAAGCTGCAACACTTCTGATGTAGAACCTGTAAAACATTTATTCCCTACAACACATTTGTTCCCTGAATTTTACAGTTTGAAACAACAGATCTGCTTCTGTAAAGAACCTTTTCAACTGACTGATACATTATTGAATAAGATTGGTAACCTTTGGTCCAAAGCAGGGTTCTTGAGAGTTCTAGACACCAAACACAAACAAAGATCAAAGAACTGTTAGAACTCTAGAACCAATCCCACTAGTAGAAACCTTCTTTTATTTAACTGTTCTAAAGTGGCCCTAATTTCAGGTCAGACCTGTAAGCCCCTTATAAAATGTTTCTGTAAAGATAGAACGTCTGTTTCACATTCTCAATTTGTACATAACCCATTTTTTAGTCTCTGACTGCTGTCAGACACAAGGGAACATATCAGGAACCCAGAGTTCTTCATAGAACAAACTAATGAACAAAAAGAATGAAACTGAATCATCATCATCAGTTATTGATCCTGAAAATATTCATCGCGTTCTCAGTGAGCTGCGAGACATAAATGTTGTAGGCTTTTTGGTTCCTGTAGAGAGAACCCTCCATCTTCTTCATTGACATGATCATCAAGTTCTGATCCTGTAAGAACAGTGTAAAGCTGCAGTATGTGCTGATCATATTTGAATGAGTTATTGATCAGTTATCGTTAACGTGGGAACCTGCAGCCGAATGTCTTTATGATGTGAAATTATAATAATATGTAAATGTGTTTAAATGTTTGAATAAAGACAAACACCATCAGCCACGTAAATAATCAATGATCATTCTATCAATAATCAATCGTTTACTAAACGCTTGAACAGTGAGGTTTTCTCCTCAATTTAGGCTCAACTACACAAAAACATCGATACACATTTTACATATTTATCTCTTTATTAATAAAAAAAGAGTGATTTAGTTTTAGGAATAGAATATTATCGCAATAAGATCAGACTGATCATGATGAGAACATTTCTGGCTATAAACAAGATACATAGAGGGATTTTTTTCTTTTGTAATCAATAAAAAATAAAAAGTTAAACTGATGAAATGTAAAAATGTCTTTCTAAATTAATTAATGAATTTGTAAACCCTAACCCTACCTAATTAAATCTTTGGTGAAATAAATGAACTGTGTATATATCTATACCTCTATAGATAGATATATAGAACATATAGGGTCAGCAGTGGATTGGTCCTGGTTCGGCTCCCACAGGTCCCTCCTGTGTTCTCTGAATGTTCTCTGAAGGTTCTCTGAAGGTTCCCTCAGAACACGCGGTGGATTCCTTTTTTTTTACTCTAAATCGAATGAATGAATGAATGAACGTTATTATGACGTCACTCCGCCTGAACCTTCACCTTCATCCTGGGTGCTTTACTTTGATAGCAACCTCGGAGGAAGTGACGTCAGACACCCGCGGCGCTTCCGCTGCTCAAACGGACTCAATCATCAGATTTATTGATTTCTGATCGGATCGAAGAGGAGGAGCGGCGGCTCGGCTGTATGGCGGCGGCGGTTTCTGCGGTGAGTCCGTCCGCTTCTTTGAGTCTGCTGGGGGGCTAAGCTAACACGCACTAATGCTAACCGGAGGAACCGGACTGACGTGAACCCTAACCGGGTTTTATCGTTAAAGCTCAAACTGTCGGTCTGATCCGGTCTGACGTGTTTCCGTGACAACAGATCGGTAAACGCACCGTAGGCAGAGGAGCTAAGCTAAGCTAACAGCAGAGACGGGCTGATATCTGAGGCTAAGCTAACTGACCACCGGAAACCATCTGTAATGTGAACACCTGGACAGGTGACCAGACTGATGATCACCGACCGATACACGGGGGTCGGAAACAGACCTAAAGTTTTTGCCTCATGACATCACAGGTGAGTTACGTGACGTTACACAGGCCAAGTGATGGAAAGATTCAGGGTCAGGGTGACAATACTGTGTACTAACAGTGTGTTAGTACTACTGAAGGGTGTACCTGCTGTGACCCCCCCCAGCTCAGGGTCTCAGGGCGTGTTTGTTTCGTTCACCTGTCTTCCTGGTGGTCTTCACAGGGAGTGCCAGCTCTCATCATGGAGAATGGACAGAGCGCCACCAAGCTGGGCCTGCCGCCGCTCACCCCCCCCCAGCAGGAGGCTCTGCAGAAGGTGCCCGCTCCTGTCTGATGTTTCACAGTAACGCTCCTGATGAAAGCATGACGGGCTCTTAATGTGAAAGAAGTAAGGGACTTTTATTGTGGTTGGCTTTCCCGTAGGCGAAGAAGTACGCCATGGAGCAGAGCATCAAAAGCGTTCTGGTCAAACAGACTCTGGCTCAGCAGCAGCAGCTCAGCAGCCTCCAGGTAACACCGCCTGTTGCTCGGGTAATTGTTGCCTAGGTAACACCAGCTCAGGTATGACCAAGTGTGGTAAGGTTGTACCTCCGTGTAGGTGTTTCAGTTCTTTGGTCTGTGAGGAGCCAGAGATGGGTGGTGCTGTGACTTTACCCATAATGCTCGTTGGTCTGATGGTCTCTGTCTCAGATGGCGCCTCTGACGATGGGTTTAGGAGACGCTCTTTCGCCTCTGCAGTCGGTAAGTGAAGCTCCGCTCCTAATTGTTCTTTAAGCTGTACAAACGATGTACTGGCCCTTTAACGCGGTCATGCTGATGGTGCACCTTCACCCAGGTGGCAGCGCAGCGCCAGCGGGCCCTGGCCATCATGTGTCGGGTCTACGTGGGGTCCATCTACTACGAGCTGGGGGAGGACACCATCAGACAGGCCTTCGCCCCATTTGGACCGATCAAAAGCATTGACATGTCCTGGGATTCTGTCACCATGAAACACAAGGTCACACATCGGCACCAGGGGGGCGGGGTCCTGGTCCTGGTCCTGGTCCTGGTTCCGGTCTCTGTCTGACCTTGTTCGCTCCTCTGCAGGGTTTCGCCTTCGTAGAGTATGAGATGCCTGAGGCGGCTCAGCTTGCTTTGGAACAGATGAACTCTGTCGTCCTGGGAGGCAGAAACATCAAGGTGAGTCCAGACCCGTCCAGAGAGAACCAGACTAGAACCAATTGGTACAGACCAGTCCAAACCAGTCCTCTGCTGGGGGGAAGGTTCAGACAAGACCAGACTTGTTCTGTGCCAGTGGACCAGTTCTGTTTCGTTAGGTCTCAGTCTCTGGTCCTGGTCTTCCAGGTTGGGAGGCCCAGTAACATTGGTCAGGCCCAGCCGATCATCGACCAGCTGGCAGAGGAGGCTCGCGCCTTCAACAGAATCTATGTGGCGTCAGTCCATCCCGACCTCTCCGACGAAGACATCAAGAGCGTCTTTGAGGCCTTCGGGAAGATCAAGTCCTGCATGTTGGCCCGGGAGCCCACCACGGGCCGCCACAAGAGCTACGGCTTCATCGGTGAGTGGAGGACAAGTCGCCGCAGTATGGAGGGGTGGGGGTGAGGACATAGTTCTGAGACCTGTTCTATTCCGATAGTATTGTATGTGACTTTTGGTCCTGGTCTCAGAGTACGAGAAGGCTCAGTCTGGTCAGGATGCTGTGGCCTCGATGAATTTGTTTGACCTGGGGGGTCAGTACCTGCGGGTGGGGAAGGCCGTGACTCCGCCCATGCCCCTCCTAACACCCACAGCCCCTGGGGGACTCCCCGCCGCCGCCGCCGTGGCTGCCGCTGCCGCTACTGCCAAAATCACCGCTCAGGTACAGTATGAGGCTCCGCCCCCCACACTGAGAGAGAGAGAGAGTGTGTTATTTGTGTAGTGTGTGTATATGTTGTGAAGCTGTGTTGTGTACCTCCGCTGACTGTTGTCTGTTGTGTGGTGCGTTCAGGAGGCAGTGGGAGCATCAGTTCTTGGGGCTCTGGCTGGACCGGTGCTCCTTTCTCAGCAGCTGGGAGGAATCCCTCAGGCTGTCATGGCTGCTCAGGCTCCTGGCGTCATCACAGGTAGGATCACCTGTAGCTCCGCCCACTTCATGTTAACAAGGATGTCCTGTTGTCCAATCATAGACTGACAACACATGTAAACTCCCCCCCGTATCACAAACAGCGCCAGTCCTCCCCACCCATCTGAGGACAGACGACCCAGCTGATTGGTTGATGTGTTTATATGTCGTTTGGTGATCATCTGCAGATGTTCTCTGTTCAGGACGGATGTTTGTCCTCACACTTTTTTATTTAGATATTACTTACTTTATATTATCTTACCAAAGAAATGATAAACAAATAAGAGCAGTTGTCCGGTCCATTCAGACTCCAGACTACTTGTCCCAGTTGTTGATTGTGTGTCTTCATCAGCGGTGTCGCCACTAATAAACTACAACATGGGGCACAATCTGGTTGGTTGTGGGGTTCAGGAGTCCGTCACAGTCCTGTTACTCAGGATAATGAACTCTCTCTGCCCATCACCTCTTCACAATGGGATAATATTTCTACTACAAACTGTTTGCACTGTACTTTTTTACTGGCTTTAGTAAATGCTACTGTCTCTTTACAGGCTACGTTAGCCCCCCAACCTTTGCCCTAAATTAATCTAATACACTCTATTATTGCTTTATAATTTTTATGAGACTGATCTGTGGGTTGTTTTTCTGTTGTTATATATGGATGATATGTAGGTTGTGTATTTCTTGATTAAGTAACTGGATGCCTTCAATTTCCTTCAGGATTAATAAAGTATCTATTTGACTATCTGAAAACCTGGGGCGGTTCCTGCAGCCTGATTGCCCCATCCATCTGACCATCCTGCCCTTCCTGCCTATCTGTTTCAGGGGTGACCCCCATTCGACCTGGTCTTCCTCATGTGGGTTTGGTAAACCCGGTGTTGGCCACACCTCCAACAGCAGCGGCCAATTTTGGCTCTGAGGTGAAGCAGGAGGAGGAGCTGCAGTGTGAGGTGCAGCAGGACGGAGCCATGGAGCCGCTCAGTGAGCAGGAGCACATGAGCATCAGTGGCAGCAGTGCCAGACACATGGTGATGAGGAAACTGCTCCGCAAGCAGGAGGTAGGAGCTTAATCCCATCTCTGAGACACTCACCGCTCACCTGGATTGGTTTTGACTAGGGACTGATGAACTGGACTCAGGACTTATATGTGGTTGGTGGGCTGTAGAAACTGAATTGCCCTGTTGCGATAAATAAAGTTATCTGTATCTGGACTGTTAGTCTTGACTTGGAACTGAGAATGTTTCAACATTAATGACTAGACATACTGAAAACCAGGTCACGTAAAAAAGAACAGAAGGTAACGGTCAGTGAAAAGTGAAGTGAACCCGGCACAAACAAACCTCAGTAACATGGTTGTTCTAACACTGATCTCCCTAATCAGTCGACTGTGATGGTCCTGAGGAACATGGTCGGTCCTGATGACATCGATGACGACCTGGAAGGAGAGGTCACCGAGGAGTGCGGGAAGTTCGGCCAGGTGAAGCGTGTCATCATCTACCAGGAGCGTCAAGGTGAGGAGGACGATGCCGATGTCATCGTGAAGATCTTTGTGGAGTTTTCGGAAGCAGCAGAGATGAATCGAGCCATCCAAGTGCTCAATCACCGCTGGTTTGGTGGACGGAAGGTGGTTGCTGATGTTTACGATCAGGAGAGATTTGAGAACAGTGACCTGTCGGCGTAGAACACACAGACACTCAGCTGAGGGTGGAGGCCTCTTTCTTACATGAGCTTTTTTTTCTTTTTTACTCGATGTCTCTGCTCAACAGTTCCTGTTCGTTTCTGTCGATCTAGGAGGTTTAAAGGACCACATGGCTGTTTGTCACACTTCAACTGCATATCAGACGTTTTGTTTCCTGCTCCACATTTTCCAAATCAACTGGTTTAGATTGATCTTCTTTCCTCCTGACAGCTGCTAGTTTCAGTTCATTTTAGAGCTGAATCATAATTTAATCAACAGAAAATCAATTAATAGTTAATAATTAACTATTTTTCTGTTTGGTTAAAGGTTCCAGTTTTTATCTGTTTGCTGTTTTCTACTCTTTTCACAGACCATTGAAAAGATAAATCCGAACTTAGTTGAAGTTTTTTTTCCACCACGTTTGAACCTGTGTTGGTCTGTTATGACCTGGTCCTTAGGTCTGGTCCTTATTAGGGTCCGGGGGTTGATGATGTGTTTGTTGACCTCAATGTAAAACTGCAGTGAGTGAGGCTGAATGATTAGTTAACGATCAGATGATCAAGAAAATCATCCACTATATTGATAATCAAAATATAAGTTTCATATCTCTGGGAAAAAGGGTTCTGAGCTGGACAGGTCATGGTTTGAAGACAATCTTTGCTGCCATCCTATTAAATAATGAGCAGTATGGAAACAGATTGGAGCTGAGACATGAGCCCAGCTGTGGTCCAGACATTTGACTAATGTTCCTGAACGCAAACAGAGCTACAATCTGTCCAGGAGAGTCTGGGAGGTTGGGATGCGGCTTCCTGAACGTAGTTGAATATCTGGACTTGGACTCTCTTCAGAACAGGAAACCGTTTGACGGGGAAGAACGTGTTTGAGCATGTGTTCAGGTGCTCTCCAAGGTCAAGCACTAAAATATGTGAATAAAACTTTTTTTTTTCTTTTTTTAACAAAGGTTTTTTCTGTTCTTCATGGGAAGCTGCCTTTTGGTTGGCTGGCAGTTTTAATACAAAAGTCAATTTCATAATAAAGAGAACGTGGAAAAAGCTTCTGAGTCTCCTCCTGTTACCTGATGAGCTCCAAAGGTGTCATTTCAGGGATGAACCATTCAATAGAACTGGCAACATCACATGGATTAAACCAAATAATTTAAGGAAGAAAATAAGGATTTCCAGCTTTTCATTTATTTCATTTTTTTTCACTAATCTATTTTATTTTTCATCCTGTTTGGAATCCATAATGAAAATGACCCTCCGTCCGATTTCAATCCAGCAGCTTCTCTTCCTGCAGTAGTGGATTAACAGCAGGAAACTGATCTGTTATTTAATGAGATCATTGATCGCTGGGGACTTTTGCACTAAGTGCCGAAAGAATCTGAATTTGCCCAGATAAGGTTGAAGTTCGAGGCTTTTATTTTGAAGATCCAACACCGAAGCAGTCTACAGGTATAGTAATGATAATAATAATATAACAATGATAATAGTATAATAACAATAATATAACAATATTAAGTGTCATTTGGAAAATTCAGATAACAATGTATGTTGACACTCGTTGATGCTGAGACTTTTATTGTGAAGGGTAGCTCCTGTTAGTATTTCCGTCAGTTAGCGTGACGTCACACCCCGAGCTGTACGGTGGCTCGTTTGGGCCAGATCGCGCCGCTCCGCCGTTCATGCTGACGATGGGAGACGTTTTCTGCGAAGAGCTCGAGGATTTAGTTCATTTCTCAGTGCAGGACTTGCCAGCACGAGGCTATGTCGTCATGGAAGAGATCCGACGTCAGGGGAAACTCTGTGATGTCACGCTCAAGGTAAGACTCGACGCCGCTGAGGTTAGCTCAACATGCCGGCTAAAGGCTAGCAGTCCGCCAGAGGGAAGCTAGCTGAGGCAGAGCTAATGATGCTAACAGCGGCTACTTTGTTGTGGTTATGACCTCACAGCCACTTTACTACGTCTTGTGACGTCACAGGCTGTAAGCAAGAATTGGACAACAGAGCAGATGTGGAGGAGCACTGAAGCCAGGCAGTAGGAAGCCCAGACTGCACTGTTAGTCCGGATCTAAAGACCAGGACTAACACAGTCCTGATCCGGTAGCATGAAGCATCAGCATCATCATCTTCGGCTGTTTGTGACGATGTTGAACATCTGTATGAACAACTGTGTTCGTGTTGACAGGTCGTCATGGTAACAGGCAAACGAGGAGACCCCTCCCCCTCGTGGATCAGCCCTGAGACCTGGTGTCTGAGCTGATCCTCTTAAAGTCTCATCCCCAGACCTGCTGAGTCAGGACCTAATGGAGGGAAACCCGCAGGTACAGCTGTTCAGGTGAGATGAGTATTGACACCTTGTTGTCCTCCTTGCAGGTCGGCGATCACAAGTTCAGCGCTCACAGAATCGTCCTTGCAGCTTCCATCCCGTACTTCCATGCCATGTTCACCAACGACATGGTGGAATGTAAACAAGACGAGATCCTGATGCAGGGCATGGACCCCAGGTAACCAGACCAGCCTGCGACCAGTCTACACAATCCACCCAGTCCACCCAGTCTAACCAGTCCTTCTACCCACAGCGCTCTGGAGGCTCTCATTAACTTTGCATACAGTGGCCATGTTGCGATCGACCAGCAGAACGTCCAGTCTCTCCTGATTGGCTCGAGCTTCCTGCAGTTGCAGAATGTCAAAGATGCCTGCTGCTCCTTCCTCCAGGAGAGGTCAGTGAGTTCACCTGAGACCAGAACCGAACCTGGTCCAGATCTGGACTGCTGGACATGGTCCTCACAGTCCAGATCTGGATTTGGAGTCACATGACCTTCATCAGGTGCTTCCTGTTGAGATGTGAAGTACCTGAAGTCCAGGTTCAGCAGGTAGAAGCACCTGACTCTGAAACCATCTGAATCTCATGATCTCATCTCATCTCATTTGATCTGAACCTCCACCCTGACTGTGTCCTGGTCCTGGTCCTGGTCCTGGTCCGGTCTGGGGGCTCAGGTTACATCCGAAGAACTGCCTGGGTGTGCGTCAGTTTGCGGAGACCATGATGTGTACAACTCTGTACGACTCGGCCAACAGCTACCTCCACCAGCACTTTGTGGAGGTCTCCCTGTCAGAGGAGTTCCTGGGCCTGAGGACGGAGGAGGTGCTGGAGCTGGTCGGCTGTGATGAGCTCAATGTTAAGGCCGAGGAACAGGTGAGCGGCTGAGACCGGCTTTGTCTCATCTGGTCTCCGCTGATTTTCATCCATCCATCTTCTACCACTTTTCCGTTTCCGGGTCGCTGGGGGTGCTGGAGCACTATGAAAGAAACGAGCAGATGTCTGATTTTCATATGTCATGAAAATGTATTCGTCAAAAGTTGATGAAAACTAAATTGAGAACTAATAAAAAACTAAGTGAGAAAGACTAAAACTAAATAAAATGTAACTTTTTTATCGACGAATAAAAACTAGATGACAAGTTGGAAAGAAAGCCAATCAGAATATTTTTTAATTTTTGCCAGCCAATTAGAGCAAATGTTGTTTTAAGGTGATGGGGGAGGTGTTTCAAACACTTTACGTATGGGGAAGTCAACAGCAGCTACTCTCAGCAAAAATGTTTTTGCAGCCACTGATACCAAGACTTGGTTGTAAGAAACGAGCAGACGTCTGATTTTAAATTAATTTCTTTTCCTTGAGTTTAAAATTTGCTTAAATAAATGCTTGTTTCTAGTCACAACACTTAAACTCGTGTCTTGGTGCGGTGGCGTAGTGGGTAAAATGTGCACCACTTAAACGGGAAGCTACAAGGTCCTCGTCAAGTGATGCTGGTTAGGGTTTTTCTTTGTCCTCCACCTTATTTAATAAAGCTAGAAAAAAATTTAAAAAATCCCATTTTAACAGGTTACTAGATGTTTCCATGGATCTCCATTTTAAACATGGACGTCCACATGGCTGGTCTCTGAACATTAGAAGCATGTACAGAGCTAAACGTACGGAGCTATATGAGCACATCAACATTTGGAGGGAGAATTATAATATTGAGGAACAGAATATGTTGGGTGATACTGCAGGTTCAAACAGCTGATTGAGCTAGCCAGTTTGCTAATGTTTTATCAATCACAAATCAACAGGCAGCAAATTTCACAACAGAAACACGAACTGAGTGTTCAAATCTATTAAAGGAATTGTGGACTGCTCAGTTTGTGCATCTCCATTTTGCTGTGACATCAAATCAGCCAGCCCAGACTGTGGGATCTCGCCTGAGTTTCCGGCTAGGAATTCTGACTTTAATGATGACTTCATTTCACTTCTCCGAGTTAGAAGTAGTTTATTTCCAAGTTCCAAGTAAAATGGAACGCAACACAACAACCTTATGCTAACAACTTTCTTGACCTGTGCAGGTGTTTGAGGCGGTTCTGGCCTGGGTCCATCACGACCGGGACCGTAGAGAAGCTCTGTTGCCGGAGCTCCTGTCAAAGATCAGACTTCCTCTATGTCGACCTCAGTTCCTGTCAGACCGGGTGCAACAGGATGAGCTTGTACGCTGCTGCCATAAATGCAGGTCAGACTCCAGCCTGTTGGCTAACAATAGCCCAGGTGGTTTCCTTTCATACCTGCTGACTTTCCTGTGTGAAAGATGTCGACCAGTCTGAGTTGAGCTTCCTGTTTCCTGTCAGGGACCTGGTGGACGAAGCCAAAGATTTCCACCTAATGCCGGAGCGGCGACCACACCTCCCCATCTTTAAAACCAGGCAAAGGTGCTGCTCATCCATCACTGGCCTTATCTACGCCGTGGGAGGACTCAATAGCTCAGGTACAGTGTTCACCCGTTGGCCCGGGTCCCGGTCCTGGATCTGAAGCTGATCCAGGTTGCGGTTTTTCTTTTCTTTCAGGTGATTCCTTAAATGTGGTTGAAGTGTTTAATCCAGTAGATAACTTCTGGGAGCGCTGTCAGCCAATGAGGACGGCTCGCAGCAGAGTGGGTGTGGCCGTCGTTAACGGGCTGCTGTATGCCATTGGCGGATTTGACGGCCAATCACGGCTGAGCACAGTGGAGGTTTATAACCCAGAGATGGACAGCTGGACACGGGTGTCGAGCATGAACAGCCAGCGCAGGTGATCCATACTCGTGAAAAGTAATCAGCTCGAATCAATGCACTACCAGAAATCTAACATCTGCTGTCAATCACAGCGCCATGGGAACGGCCGTCGTCGATGGACATATCTATGTTTGTGGCGGCTATGATGGGAAGTCGTCTCTGAACTCGGTGGAGTGTTACTCTCCAGAGATCGACAGGTGAGTCAGAGACCAGCCTCAGTGATCTGGATCAGCCGTTCAACCCTTCTGTCCATCTTCATTTGGAGCAGAGGCGAAGGCGAGACAGACATTTTTAATTGATGTGATTTCGAGGGACAAGATTCCTTTTTGCTCCGATAAGACACTTAGATCAGAGTCACATTCTTAACTGGGATATCACTTCCTGCTGTCACAGGGAAGAATTTGAATTGGCTCCCAGAAATATGTCTGTTCTGAAGGATGTTTGTCTCCAGAGGTTAAACTTTTAATGATGATGATGATGATGATGTCTCTTCATTTGTGGTCCAGGTGGACGGTGGTGGCGGAGATGAGTGCTAGTCGCAGCGCTGCAGGTGTGACGGTGTTTGATGGACGCATCTTTGTCTCGGGCGGTCATGACGGTTTACAGATCTTCAACACGGTCAGTTTCATCATCAGCCATTCAGAGTGAAAACTTAATATAGAGAGGGAGTCTGAACCTGGAAATCCAGGGGCCACAATAGACCTGTATTTAGACCCAAGATCCACAGTGGACCTGTAGCGTCATTGTTAATGCAAAGTGACTTAGTCCATCTGATCAGTCTGACTCAGACCAGGATCTAATAAGACAAGTCCAGAGATCAGTACAGACCAATCCACAGTCCGAGGTCATGCAGTTTTATGTATTTGTTTATAAACCTTCCAACAGGTGGAGTACTACAACCATCACACCAACCGGTGGCACCCAGCAATGGCGATGTTGAACAAACGTTGTCGGCACGGGGCAGCGTCTCTGGGAAGCCACATGTACGTGGCAGGGGGTTATGACGGGTCAGGGTTCCTCAGTGGGGCGGAGGTGTTCAGCTCGGCCTCAGGGCAGTGGAGCCTTCTGGTGGCCATGAGCACACGGCGTAGCCGGGTGTCCCTGGTGTCCACGTCAGGTTGTCTATATGCTGTGGGTGGATACGACGGACAGTCCAATCTAAGCTCTGTGGAGATGTACAACCCTGAAACCAACCGCTGGACCTTCATGGCCCCCATGGCCTACCATGAGGGGGGGGTCGGAGTGGGCTGCATCCCCCTTCAGCCAGTCTAGACCGGTTGGTTGAGAGGCTGAGCTTCGGCAAGTTAATTTGGCTGCAGGCGGGAGACGGTGCCCTCTGGCGGCGTGACTGAGTGTCGCCTGTATGGTGACTGGGCTCAGACCAGCACACTGATGCCAGCCGTGTGGGATGTGTGGGTAAAACTGAGGAGCTAGTTTGTACCTACTAGCAGCTAGCATTGTGCTGTTAGCACAAGTGTGGACAAACTAATTAAAAATATATTGATCTTTGATTGAAACCAACAGGAAGTCACTCAACTTCCTGTCGGGACAAACGAAGCTGCTGCTTGATTCAGGTTGACCGCTCTGATACATCTTCTGGGACCACGTTCACTGGACGATTATTGCTAATCTATAATCAAAGTGTTTGACGAAGGTTCATCCTCTGAGGAGGTGGAAGGTTCCAGCCCTGAGCTGATGATTATTTATTTATGGTTTGTGAAGTGATGATGTCATATTGAATAGTTTGATCAGTTCAAACCTGGAGCAGCAGAGACTATATTAAAATGAAAGGATGAAGCTGCTCATCATCATCATGGTGTCTCTAACAGCTGGAGACTCCTCCTCAGTCAGTCAGTGATGTCATCAATGTTGAAACATTAACAAGTTCACTAATGATCTTTAAACCTTTCATCATCAGTAACAACTAGCTGAATAAAACTCATCACTAAATGTCATGGGCAGCACGACAAGACAGCTTTGTTCCCCACAACAAGGAGGTCCTGGGTTCGATTCCTGGGGCCTTTCTGTGTGGAGTCTCCAAAGACATCATGTTTGGGTTCATTGGTGACTCTAAATTGTCCGTAGGTCTGTCTGTCTCTGTGATGGACTGGAGACCTGTCCAGGGTGACCCCACCCTAGCCCAAAACAGCACCCCCCGTGACCCGGAAATGGAAAAAAGGAGAAGATGGATGAATGAATGAACTAAATGTCATCACTGAACTTCCTGTGGCAAGGACTTTTACTCTGAAAATCACAACCCACATTTCCATGTCCTCTTCTCAGCTAGCTTAGGTATGCTAGTGGTTAGCTAAGATAGTTACTTAGCCAAGAAGTTAGCTCATCTTGGTTCCATTATCATTAGCTGTCCGTAGCTGGGAGCTCTGCCTACTGAGGAAATGGAATCAGTTGTCCATGAAAATTTAATAAATAAAGTGTAATAAATATGGAAATGAATTTATGATTAAAAATAAACAAGTGGTAAGTTGATCATTGACCATTTAGTGAATTTTTAGTTTTTTTTTAATGTCATGGTGAATATTTCACATTAAAGCACTGAAATTTGTTTGTCCCTCTGCAGCTTCCGTACGAGACCATTGATCAGCTGTAGCTTTATTTTTTCTCAGTAATATATGTTTTCCTTCCTGAGTGGTTTGTGGATCATTAAAGAGAGTTTTGTGATCCATTTATCTGATTTTGATCAAATTTGTGGACCTGATCAATCTGTGTCATTGATTATTCATTATTGACCCATTTGTGTCTCACAAAATGAGTTTTAGGTGATATAAAATCTCATGAAGATGTAACTAATAAAATCTCCTTTATTGTCTCATCATCATCATAATCAACCTTCACATCAACCCAAACCAGGTTATTGATCAGGAAGTCACATGGACACCTGCTGTGATGTCATCAGAGGGAGACAGGTATTACACACCTGCTCTCTTCGAGTCCTGCAATCGTTGAGCTGACTATGTGACTTCCTCTGACCGGTAAAGAGGACCAGTGGAAATGTTCCTGATGCTCCGTGCATATCAACAGTTTCAGGCTGTTCAGCTGTGAAATAACTCCAGGTGCATGATGGGAAACCTGAGTGTCAAGTGTTTCATATTAAAGACCTGCCGATGATGACCTTCAGCTGTAACATTTTGCTACTCCCATGATTCAGTCTGTTCTGACTTGGTCATACTAACTACTCCCCCTTCCACACAGGTGACCATAAATCAAAGTTTACTGATGTCTGATGCTGCAGGTCTCGATCCAGACTCCAGGACCAGTTTACATCTGGTCCTGTGGCGCAAAGTCCAGCATATGAAACACGTCACAGCATCATGATGGCGGCCCCGCTATTGATTTTCTGCACACGTCACCAGGGACAGGCCCTTCAGCAGAGATCATTTCATCCAGAGTCCACATTTGAAGAAACACAAACATCCAAAATCCTCTGCTGGCCTTTAGTCCTCAGGTCTGGTTCAGGGATCAGGGTCCTGGAGCGTTGGTCCTGGTCTCTGCGGCAGAAGGGACCGCTCCCTCGGGGTCTGAGTGCAGACCTGGACACCTGGGACAGGTAACGTGTTGTTGATCAGTGAAATGTGATGGCATGTTTTGGCTGGATAGGAAACAGGAAGTTCAGGCTCAGATGACCTGGTAACAGTGATGCAACTTCCTGTGAGGTGTTTTGCTCGAGTGTCGTGGTTCAGTCTGTCGACACAGTGTTGTTATTGTTAGTGTTTTTGCAGTTGTCAGTGTAGTTGTTAATGTTGTTGTCATTGTTATGGAAGTTTTTGTCGGTGTTGTTGTTGTTGTTGTGTTGCGGTGACTCACGGCCTCTCACTGGGCAGGAAGCGGCTCTCCTCTCCGTCCAGGATGCCATGGTAGATGCCGATCTCCTGCTCCAGACGCTGCTTGTTACTTAGCAACGTGTCGTAATCACGCCGCTGCTGTTCTATCTCTCCACTGACGTCAGAGAGCTCCGCCTCCAGCTTGGCCACCACAGAGCCCAGATTCTGCAGCTCCACATCGTGCCAGTGGCGAGCGTCGCTCAGGGAGTTCTCCAGACCACGTTTCTGCAGGGAGACAGCGGGAATCCTGATCAATTCCTGATGGCAGCGATCGATCAGATCATTGACGGCGGCGTCTCACCAGCGCTCTGATGGACTCTGTCTCAGCCTGAAGACTCTGGATCTTACAGCCGGCCTCGCTGCACTCGGACTTCAGAGCCTCCACCTGCTCCTCCTCGGGACTCATTCGGCTCACACACTGTGCCTCCTGCAGGACAGAAGGGAGGACACACCTGAAGACACAAACCTGAACACACACCTGAGGAGACACCTGGAGACCAGTCCTCACCTTACAGTCCAGCTGGTAGCTGTCAGTCTCAGCTCGATTCTGCTCCGTCACCTTCTCCCAGTGGCTTCTGATGAAGTCCAGGATCTGGTCAAGACTGGTCTCGATGGGAGCGTCGGGCTCATCCACCTCCCGGCCCGCCATCTGACTGTAGAGGACTCGAACATCCTGAATGGACAGACAGATCACACGACCTCCGCTCTTTAAAGGGACTGTTCACTTAATTCAGTTCTCCAGCGATTGATTTGGACATTTTAAAGAAACATGGACTGTGATGAAATGGATAAGCGGTAGAAGATGAATGAATGAATGAATGAACCGTGATGGGGTCACAGCTCAATACAGACTCCACCCCCTTTCTCTGACATCATTCTTTGTTGTTCGAGGATGTTAAATTGTGTGTTTTTTCAAGTGGAACCTGCTCATGGTTGTTTTCCAGGCTGCGGAGTTCAGATCTCATGTTTTCCATTTGTTCTTCGAGTTCTGCCTTCGTCAAGGTGGCGTCATCGATGACTTTGTACAGAGAGCTGATCTCCTCCTCCACCGCCTTCCTGAATGGCTGCTCGTTCTCATACCTGAAAGTGAAGGCAGCTCTTACTCCTCCCTTCATTCCTCTTTCAGGTCCACACTCATCTGTATGTTGAGTCTGGTGTGTGCGTGACCTCTGACCTGTCCTTGAAGTCCTCAGCATTGGCCTGGACGTTCTCCGTCTGCAGCATCAGACGAGCGTTATCCAGGATGGCTTCACTGACCTGCGCAGACCGCACGAAAACACAGAACTGAGTGAGTCTGCCGCCAGCAGGAGGCAGCAGCCACAACCACACACTGCCCCCTCATGTACATGTACACACGTGGTTTCTGAGTTGTGTTACAGGGACAGTGTTGGGTTGCTGTAGATGAAGCAGACGAGTGTGAGTAACTCAACTATTCCAGGTTTATTGGTTACTGATTAATCAATACTCCGATCCCTGATTCTGTTGTGGAACCTCCTCAGGACCAGGACCAGGACCAGGACCAGGTAGTTTTTAGTCTGACAACTGTAGTAATGGGCCCTCAGCTCCAGGGGACAGTTTCCTTTCTCTGATGGTTGCTGTGGCTGATACAGGTCTGAGATCAGACCTGAGCTGAGATTGGACCCCAGTGTCACTGTGAGGTCCTGATCCTGGACTTGGACTATTTTCCTCATTCATTCCACTCTCTGTAACATTCCCTCCCCCTGACCTCACCTGTCTGTAGATTTCCTCCCACTCCCTCCGGAGGGGCCCCCAGGCTCCAGCACTGGAGGCTTTGCGGTCCAGGCAGAGCCGGATCTGCTCCTCCAGCTGCTGGTTCAGCTGTTCCAGGGCTCTCACTTTGTCTCTGTATTCCATCAGGCAGCTGTTCAGTCCCAGCACCGTCCCGTGGCCCGTAGTCCGGTCCCCAGCCCGGGGCAGGACGGGGGCCGTGCTGCTCCTCATCCCCTGCAGGAACACGCTACTGATGCCCAAAGCCCGCCGGGAAATGCGTGTTCCCAGGCTGGAGGTCCCGCCCACTGGGGGAGCAGAGCCCACAAAGACTCCACGGGGAGCAGCGGTGACAGCCAAGCCGAGCCTCCCACAGGAGGTGGCGGCTGGGCGGTCAGAGGACGGCTGTCCCAGGAAGGAGGAGCGGCGTCGGGGCAGAGGCATGGCATTCAGCAGCTCCCGGTGTCAAACCGCCCAGAGTCGCAGAGCAGCAGCATTTATGGACGACAGAGTTCTGGAAACATGGCGCCTTTGTTTGGTTTGTGCTGCTGCAGAAAAGAAGCTTTGTTTTCATGGAAACACAGTCTGGATTCGGCTGCATCAGCAGGGGGGGTCAGGAAGAGTCCTGAAACACGCAGAGAGCTTACACACGGACACACAAACGCTACACATTCAATGCACAAACAACACACTCCCTAATCACTGGAGCCTGACACACACACGTTGTCATTTGGTACTTCTGAGGACGTGGGCTGAATGGATGCGATATTGTCCCCACAATGGACATGTGTTTGACATATGCAAACAGGGTCCTCACAAACTGGTCCTTTTGACTCATTTTGAGGATAGAACAGAAACCAATTTTCTGTTGTCACTATGACAACAAGCTGTTATGGTTCACTAAGTGTTTCCGTGGAAACCCCTGAAATCTCCGCTTTAGTGTTTTAGGTGAAAGCTCAGATTTACTGTCAGACACATTGAGGTTTATCCTGTGTGAACAGGAAGTCTTTTAACTCACATATTCACACACACACACACACACACACACACACTCTTAGACACACACCGTTCAACTGTTTGAGGATGCAACGTTCATCGTCAACAACATACTGTCACACAATACAGTGACAACAACAGCATGAGGACACAGAGTGTACACAGCAAATGGTGATGTGTTGCATGGTAACAGCTAAACCATTTTGCAGAACAAAGTGAAAACAAACAGGAAGAGAGAAGAAAGAAAGTGAGGAAACAAGTGTGACTTTGTTTTCTTCACCACTCACACGCTTCCTGTCACACTCTAACGTTCCTCAACATTCACTCCAGCCTGAGAAATCTGTTAGCATGTACACAGTCTGACAGTGAAGGTTCAACTTTTTATTAAACAAATAGAAAACAGATAAAGTCACATGATCTCACAGCATTGGCTCAGATTAAGGCCCTTCATTCCTTCATGTGATGCCTTTCCTGTTCAAGCAGCAGGGAAACAAGGGTCACATGATCCAGAATGCCCCAACAGTAGCAGCTAAAAACCACACAGTTTGTGGACCAAACAGAATTTCACATTTTGCATTCAAGTAAGTCCTGGAAAGTCCTTGAAACAGTCCTGGAAAGTTCCAAACAAAGTCATGCAAAGAGCTAAGAAAGTCTTGAAAAGCAACAAAAGTCATGAAAATGTCCAAAGAAAGATCAGGTCTCAAGGACACCTTCAAGCCCGTTGGAGGATTTTAAAGCAGCATTGGATTGGGGGGGGCTACAGAGACATGGCATGTGAGGTGTCGCTCTCTGATGTCACTGTGACGTGGGTGGAGCTCAGTGGGCTCCTGGTCTTGCTCAGGTGTTTCTTTTTAACTGGTGAGCGGTGGCAGCGCAAAAGTTGCAGCATGTCATGGCGGAAGCGTACGCCAATGAAGGCATAGAGAAAGGGGTTGAGGCAGGCGTGCGTGTAGGCCAGACTCTTCAGCACCTGCCCAGCGACATCAAAGCGCTTCATCTGCTCACAGTCTGTCATCGTCATGTTGGAGGCCTCCGACGCTTCCATTACCAGCACGCCGTTGTAGGGCAGCTGTGACAACACAAATGCCACCACCACCGCCAGGATGACACGCATGGCTTTGTGCTTTTGGAAGCTGCGGGTGTTGAGCAGCTTGGAGACGATGACGCTGTAGCAGAACGCCATGACGAGGAAGGGTAGGCAGAAGCCCATGCTCACCTGCAGCGACAAGACCAGGGTCTTGGTGCGGTTACCCAGGTGGGCAGGGAAAACCATCCTGCAATTCTGCAGTGAGTCCACCTCCACAGTGGTGGCAAACACCAGCTCAGGCAGGGCGAGCAGCAGCGCCAGCAGCCACACTCCAATGCACACCAGCCGGCTGCAGCGGCGCCGCTCCGCCTTTGAGTTTTGGGCCTTGGTGGTCTGTACAATTACAACATAGCGGTCGACGCTGATGCAGGTGAGCAGCAGGGCACTGCTGTACAGGTTCACCTTGTAGAGGGCGGCGTTCAGCTTACACAGGACTGGGGAGAAGGTCCAGCCATGTGACGCTTCGTGGGCCCACAGTGGCAGCGTGGTCAGGAACAGCAGGTCTGCTATTGCAAGGTTCAGCAAATACATGTCTGACATGGTCTTCAGCCGTCGCCGGAAGTTCAGGTAGATCCACACCACGGCCAGGTTCCCGGCTCCACCCACCAGGAAAATCATCCAGAAGAGCGGCGGCTCGTACTGACTCCTGAACGCCCGCACAGATTCACGGTCACACATCAGGTTCTCATAGTCGTCGTCATCATAGTCAGTGGCGTGGGAGGGGCTAATGGAGGAGGGATCCTAACAGGGAGACATCAAACACCTGAATTCACCAGCTTCCTGTTTCTAAATCATCAGTCTGATCAACAACCAATGATCCATAATCTTCTTACCTCGGTGGGGAACAATGTGACGTTCATGATGTCATCGATAAAGGTCATGTGATCACACTGTTGTTTACGTCACTCAGGGACTTTCACTGCAAACAAAAAAACACACGAAACTATTAACACATTAAACATACACGCTCGCTGAGAGATTTACATGGACACACAGAGTCACGAAGACAGACTTACAGACTCACACACACAAACTCACACAGATACACAACACATGTTGACTTACGGTCGGTTGTCTCTTCTCTCGTCTCTGACTTCGATGTGTCTGTTGTGCCCGTTAAACCACAGACAAGTCAGAGCAAAAGTTAATGGGAGGAGTTCACAGCTGAGCTGACCAATCACAGAGATCCATCTTCCCTCCATTCATCCAAATACTACAGCCCCTAAAAACCCTTAAAGAAGTGAAACATGGTAAGGGCTTCTTGACTATCCCTCTAAAGCGGCAGACCCTTGATGGATGATTTCATGAAAGATTGATCAGATAAAGTCACCCTAACCCTTTAATTCGTGAACTTGAATTGATTTCAGATATTTACAGCTCCACCAGTTGTTGGGCAAACAATGGAAACACTAGTCCCTCATCGGACATTTTCAGGGATTTAAATAGGTTTCTGTGGTGATTAAGGGGTTTTTAATGGTGGAATCCAGACTGCAGTTACACATTTACATGGAGATGAACAGCAATTACAATATTCATAATTCATTGTTATATTCATGAAGTTAATGCACACAACTTGTCAGCTCTTGATGAAACATCACAGTCAACTCCTGTTTACATTCAAGGCCATCCACAACCTCACCCCCCCCCCATATCTGTCTGATCTCCTCCATGTTCCCACTCCCTCCTGCGCCCTAAGATCTTCTTCCTCCATACACCTGTCTGTCCCCTCCACCCGTCTCACCACAATGGGGAGCAGAGCATTCAGCCGCTCGCTCCCCATCTCTGGAATTCATTACCACCCCAACTAAGGAACACTGACTCATTCACCCATTTCAAATCACAACTCAAAACACATCTGTTCAAAACTGCTTATCTCACTTAATGTTCATTTCTCTGCCTCTTTCTGTTGTTTTTATTCTTTATTTTTATTGCTGCCGTTCTTAAATGTGTCTTGATGTTTTTAAATGTGTTGTGTACAGTGACCTTGAGTGCCAAGAAAGGCGCCTTTAAATAAAATTTATTATTATTATTAACTTACATGGTCACAGCAGTGTTTGAACTGTGAGACAAATGTCCACAAGTTACAACCAACTCTTTTCCTCGGTAGTTGACTAGGAAGAAAATATATGGAATCAGTAAGATAGAAAGACTTTAACTAGTTTTTGTACGTTCTAGTAGTCTTAATAGACTCATTAACTAATCAGCATTTTTACCTTAACTAGATGACGTGTTGGTGGTAACACACAGCCACTCGTTAACTAGTTACAGTTCCTTAAGTTACCAGGTATTTGGTCGTGTTAACTGACTTGTCACAGACTTTAACAGTTTTTAATTTGCACTAGAGAGCCAATAGGGAGCCTTGGTTCATCTTACCGCCCACCTCCTCATTAGTGATCATTGTTGTATCATTAATTAAGTACAAAATATCAAGTTAATTTAGTTACACTATTGTAGAACATTGTGGGTTATAAATAACATATTTAGGGGGGAAAATTATTCTCATTAAATCCAAGTTTTTCACCTGACTAGTTAACTAGTTAACCAGTTACCTAACGAGTGCAGGAAGAAATGAACCACTGGGCTTTCCATACCCGTAGTTTTCAAATATCACACACAGCACCAGTTGTAATTATTGTAGTACTGAGGTCCTTGTGGTTTAACAAACTAAACATCAAGTTCTCTTTGGGTTTTGTTAACTTCCTTTTAGAAAGAACACAAACGCACAACACAATAATCAGTGTGTGTGTGTGTGTGTGTGTGTGTGAGAGAGTACAGTCGCAGCTTGTCACGCAATGTGGCTGATTCCTGTTTTGATGACGTCCCTATCTCACTCTCTCTGGTACACACACTTCCTGTCATGTTAAAAACAACCAGGTCATGTGACCTTGTCGGGCTCCTTCTGTCAAACACACTGCAGATGTTGGTTTCTGTGTTATTGCAGATCAACACAAACACACACTTTCGGGTTGTTTGATCATTTTAACTGTCAGTCTGACAGTCTGAGGTTTCAACAAGGCTGAAAAGAAGTGATGTCCCATCATCTTCTTCATGTTACAGAGTAATTACTTGGGGGACATTTCAGAAAGCAGGTTTTGGAAAATCCCTGAACTGAAAGAAACTCAGAGTTTTCCATTTCAGAAAGGTAACTTTAACTCTGAATCAGTTACTATGGTAACTGAGTCTGTGAACCAAACCTTGTCAGCAGCAGGTTTCCTTCAAGAAACTACTCCCCCTTAGAGAGCCAGAAACATCTTTAGCTGAATGTATTGTAGGTGAATGAATTGATATTAATGATTATAAATTAAATTCGGTTAATAGATAGATAGATAGATACTTTATTAATCCCCGAAGGGAAATTCAATAAATAAATAACATGGTGCTGTGACCTCAGAATGGGATTAGTCAATTGATTCATTAATTGATTAGTCAATTTCTTTGAATATTACCCAAAGTGATTGGCTGCATCGATGACACTCACAATTCCGTCACTGCTCCTTCACAAAATGAGGCTGAATATGAAGTCCATCCACAGAATTAATGTGGGGATACATAAGACTTCTGTCTCAAAGTGTCAAAAACTACATCACCAGACCACAACTAACATCTCTCATTCTCAGCACTGTCAACATCATGTAATGCTGCACATATTATTGCCAATGTGGAGCCGAAGCGTCCTGGTCTGTGCAGGACTCAGGGATATAAGGGGAGTCAGCAGCCTGAAGCTTTGGACACTTTCAGTCACTTGTCTTCCTCCTTTAAGACACTCATGTATCAACAGTATACACTTGATTTTGTATGAAAAACGCATAAAAGCTAAATTAATATATCTATAAAAATAAACACAATAAAACATATAGACCTATAATTGTTAGATTTTATGAAATAACTTGTGTCCTGGGGGGTGACTGGCTCAGATGGGTCTATACAGCCTAAGTTGAAATATGTTCTTATATTTAATTTTAAGCTGCTTCCAAAGCTGTTTCCTAAATGGAAACAAATGTGAAATTCAATACCGTCCCACCAATTTTCACCTATAATATGACAAGGGGGGCAAAGTTGGGTAGAGTAATGAGAGCAGGAGGAGGGGATATTCAAACAGGTGCAGACAGGAACATATGATGCTGGATGGAGTTCATGAAGATGTGGGAGCAGCAGGCGTTGCAGGAACATGGAACAGGGGAGAGAGGAGAGGAACTGCGAGAGACAGAGACTTCAGGAAAAACATGGTTAATTAAACATTGGTTATCAAATAAAGGCATCTATTTATTTATTCATTAAAACTTAAAACTTACTTAACTGCAGCAGCAGTTTTCTTCTTTGCTGCTGCAGTTGTGTTACTTTCCCCCAAAAAGTCTGTGCAAACTCACCGCAAACATGCTGATAATTTATAATTTCAGATTGGAAAAGTCTTATTGCTGTCAGCTGTTGCCATGGTGAATGTCTGGCCTCCGTTAATGTTGGCTTTTTCTAATCGTGGTGCTGTGCTGAACTCAGAGTTAACCTGCTCAGGGCTGACTGAACTCAAATCAGCTGTTCTGAAACTGGAAACTCCCAACTCAGAGTTCAAGTTCAGACTTGGAGTGTGTTGAACCTCCTTCTTCAAACGGACCCCTGACCTTGAAGTAATTTTGTTATGATTTGCCATCACTGTTGATGTTTTTGTTGTCCATTTGTGACCCTGATCCTGATCCCGGACCTGAGGCCTGCAGCTTCTGGAAGCAGCAACTGTGTTAGTTTTTGCTTGAATTTTTGATTTTTGGTCTTCATATTATATTAATGTTATAGTTTGCTCCTTCTTTGTGAAAAATTGAGTTCTTTGTACCTTCTTCATGGTCAGATTGGTGCAGAAAACATCGC
Organism: Remorina albescens; assembly: GCA_034769265.1. Lineage (NCBI taxonomy): Eukaryota > Metazoa > Chordata > Actinopteri > Carangiformes > Echeneidae > Remorina > Remorina albescens. The sequence goes on along the minus strand of CM068478.1, from coordinate 110,028 downwards.
CCCTTTTATGTGAATGTGAGCCGATCTAGATGAAAACTCTGAGAAGATTTCTGGAGTGAAATCAGATAAGAAAAAGAGATCCCGGGCATGTTAGTCCAGCTCTGCATGACAGACCTCAGGTCTGGACCAGGACAGCGCCTCGGTGCTCTTCTGCTCCTCCGGCGCTGGAGGGCGGCGTGTAGCCGCTCAGGCCGTAGAAGAAGAAGGAGCGGAAGTAAACAGGAAGCAGCGAGGGAGTCTCAGATGATCGGACCGGACTCGGTTCCAGACGGGACACATTTTCAGGTTAAGACTAAAATCGAAATCCGCCAAAAACAGATGATGGGGCAGCCGGTTTAAACGGGAAGCAGCTGCAGGAAGAGCTGAATGTCAACGAACAGAAGCTGCACTAAAACTACGAGGTCAGTTAGACTTTAACTCCGAGATGTTCTCACTGTGGACCAAACTGAGGAGCCAGTCAACCTTTAAAACAACACAGAAGAAGTGACAATAAACAGGAAGACAGCTGACATTAGCTTAGCATGTTAGCTCACAGGTTTTGATCCTTCATTCTGACACTAATATATAAAGATATTTCTTGGTGATGTTCTCATGCTTTACACTTTGTGGATGATTTAATCAAAGTTTATTGTTATTGATACAATAATAATGTTTGTGGATGTTTCACCTGTTCTATTTCCTGTCTTCCTGTTTACACCTGCAGTGATAAAAGGTCAGATCCAGATGCTGTGCTGCGGCCGAAGTGATGTCATCGATAAAGCAGCGGTACCGTGACGTCAGCCCTGTGACTCTGCAGGTGGTGGGTGGAGCTGTGAGCTCCAGTCTGTACTGTGGGGAGGTGGAGGGTCTACCTGGGGGGTCGGGGGCCCTGGTTGAGTCCTTCCTGGTGGAGCTTTATCGCTGTAAACTCTGTCAGTTCACCTGTGTCCTCAAGACCTCCATCAGCAGCCACCTGCTCCTCAGGCACCGTCCTCCTGCCCTCACCTATCTGGAGGAAGCTGAAGAAGGGGGTGGAGAGGAAGCGGAACTACAGCGGGGGTCATCACCCTATCAGCTGTCCAAGCAGAGCGATGAGGACGAGGAGTTCCTGTTCTACAACATGCTGGACAACATGAGCCCATCCACCTGTGACATCAGCACTGCGGGGGGGCTGCAGGTCGCACACACCTGTGAGGTGACACACCGGGCAGCCACTGACACACACACACACACACACACACTGTCCAGTAGTGTTTACAATAGCTAACTCAGGTGGGCAGGGCTTGGGGGTGTGTATCAAAACTTTGACAGCTTTATTGTGACATCACAACAATCATCATGGGGGGGTTACCGTATTGTTTAGGTGTTTTGGACTTGAGGACAAAGTAGGACTTTGTGTTCCTATTTTTCCTCTGCAGGTCAGCACTCTGTTTGAGGAGGAGGGGGAGGACTCCTCCATTTTCCCCTTGAAGGAAGGTTCAGTGGATCTGTCCTGTCCCATCGACCCCCCCACCACCCAGGAGGAGATGGCTCAGTCTGCCCACCTCATGACTCTTGGTCTGTGCCGCATCTCAGCCCCCAGGCAACAACCTCCTCCTCCTCCTCCTCCTCCACCACACTTATCCTCCCAACCCTCCCGTCAGCCTTCTCAACCTGCAGACTCCCCCGGCCTCCCCCGGACTGCTGGCCTGAAGCCGGACAGAACAGAGACGCAGATAAATGTTTCACCTTCAAGACGCCAGCTGCTGTGTTTCCTGTGTCCTGTGACGCTGCCCTCACGGCGGCTGCTGGATATCCACATCCGGTCCCACCGAGCAGCCGGCGGCTTCAGCTGCGTCCGCTGCAGCTGGACAGTTGATAGCTGGGAGGAGCTGGAGCTGCACTGGAGGGGTCATTGCAGCAGGAGGAGGAGGAGGAGGAGGAAGAGGGAGGAAGAGAAGGAGAAAAAGAAGAATGCTGCACAACAAAACAATCACCACCAAACGCATCAATACGCCACACCCTCAGGTCAGAGTTCAGCTGCATCTGGTGATGATCAATAATCAATAACCAACTATGACAGTGACAACACGTTGATTCTTATAGACGCATGGAGGGACCTTCCTATTGGACGAGCCAGAGGGAAGGAGGTGGAGCATACAGACAGGTAGACAATCAATACTTCATTAAGAACCTGCTTAGGTTGAAGCAGAGACTTCCACAATGAAACGGTGTCTGTTGCGATGTTCCAGTCAGACCTGTCAACATCAGACGGATCCACCAGCGAGCGCCGCCCCGAAGAAGAAGCAGAAGAACAACAACAGAAGAAAGACTAAAGAAAAGAAGGAGCCTGTGCAAACAACTGCAGAGACCACAGGAAAGACAGGTCTCTGCTGCTCTCTGTGTCACAGGTACTACATTCCCACAATCCCCAGCTGCCAAGGTTAGCTGGCTGACCTGTCAGCCTGCGATTGGTTGATTCAGCTGCACTGTTTTTTGTCTACAGCAAGTTTTCGTCCAAGCTGACGCTGAGGCGTCACATGGGCGTCCACAGAGGAGACAAACCCTTCACCTGTCCTCACTGTCACTACAGCAGCAGACTGAAGGCCTCGCTGCTGCAACATCTGAGGACTCATACAGGTAACACACCTAAGAACTCACACAAGTAACAAACACATAGGTAAGACACTTGTGGACTGTGTGTGTGTGTATCATCAGGTGAGAAGCCGTACAGGTGTACTGAGTGTCCATACGCCTCCATCGATCGCAGCTCTCTGCTCAGACACTGTCGAACTCACAGTCAGGAGAAACCGTACAGGTGTCAACACTGTGACTACAGCAGGTAACACACACACACACATATTCTCGCTCTCTCTCTCTCATGTCCTCTCGTTGTCATAGTAATATGCTGCATCTCTTTCAGTATCCAGAAGAAGAGTCTGGACCTCCACGCTCGCCGTCACCATACAGGTGAGGTGTTTCCATGCCAACAGTGCGAGTATTCCAGTCCAGACCGTCAGCTGCTGCTGAGACACATCCGTCGACATCACGCCACTGACGGGACAGTCTGATTTGACTTTGACTCTGGATGGGGATGACAGAGCGTCAAATAACTCAGTGATGATGTCACAGAAGTTTTAATGTTTTTTTTTTAAAGAAATAAAACAAAAGCTTAACTTCTGGTTCTGGTTCTGAGTGACCCCCTATGGCCTGTTATCTCCCCATTCAGGCTTTGATGGGTATCTTTTGGCCCCCACTGTTGGATCTGGGTTGTTCTCTGTGTTTCCCTGAAACTGCCAGAAGATGATGTCATCAGAAAAGGAGTTAGTTGGAAAAATAGATAGAGATTTTATTGATTGACTTTCTTGATCCCAAACTGTTTCAAAAACCTTCTGTTACAGCAGCAAGTTATCATTCACAAAAGACTAAAAACGGAGTGTAAAGTATTTACAAGAACAAATCATACAAAGTATAAAAATAAAAGTAGGCAGCATGGTGACACAGTGGTTAGCGCTGTTGCCCCACAATAATCAAATCAAATCAGATTTATTTGTATAGCGCCAAATCATAACAAAGTCACATCAAGGCACTTTACATATAGAGCAGGTCTGGACCAAACTCTTTATAAAATGATTTAAAGAGACCCAACAGATCCCCCGATGAGCAGGAAAAACTTCCTTAATGAGTAGGTGGGTTTGGTTCCCGGCCTGGGGCCTTTCTGTGTGGAGTCTCCAAAGACATCATGTTTGGGTTCATTGGTGACTCTAAACTGTCCGTAGGTCTGTCTGTCTCTGTGATGGACTGGAGACCTGTCCAGGGTGACCCCGCCCTCACAGAGTGAGCTGGGATTGGCTCCAGAACCCCACGTGACCTGGAAACAGATCAGAGGAGAAGATGGATGAATGAATGAATAAAAATATAAGTGTCCAAAGATTATGGACAGCAGTCATTTTAGTGTCCTGTCCTGACAGAAGCTTCATCAGTTTTTATCAGTTTACTGAGTCAGTGTTACTATCACTGACTCTGATGCTGCTGCCCCATCAAACCAGTGATGATTTCACTGGCCACAACAGACTGAAGAAGGCCTATTCCGCTCCCTGCCCTGCCCCGCCTCCTGGACACCCCTTACATCACCCCTTCACCTGAACAAACTGAAAGCTTCTCTGAGGCATCAATATCTGCTGCTCCTCAGTAAGACCAAGTCCAGGACTATGAGTTTCACTTTTCATCAGTTGGAAACAACCCTACCCTAACCCTAACCCGAACTCACTGAAGGTAAAAGCTCATTAACCTCGGAGTTAACCCGTGGGTTAACCCTAACCCTAACCCATTAGACAACAACTGTCAAGTCACATCTAGTCTAGATATTGATTCATTCTCTAACTACAGAGAGTTAACGGGACAGTCTGTCCAATCAATGATCCTCTGTCACCTATCACACTCATGACAAGGACGGACTGCAGACGGTCCATAGATCTGAGACAACTGCCATTCAGCTGACAACCAGCCAACATTCAGCCATCGCTCAGTGGATATTTGGCCAACAACCAGTTGGAGCGATGAGTCTCCAGCCCCAGACTCAGCCCCATCTCTCTGCTTTGTGGGAGACAATGCCCCCCCCATTCCTCTTTCCCACTGTGGATGTCCCTGACCACGCCCACTTCATTATTGGCTCTGTTATCCTGCTGGTGGAGGTCACAGTCATGGTGGGAAATGCTCTGGTCATCTACGTGTTCTGTTGCAGCAGGGTGCCGCGGTCGCCCAGTAACTTACTGGTGCCCAATCTGGCGGCTGCTGACTTCTTCATGTCTCTGACAGTCTCCTGTCTTCTTCGTGCACCATCACTGGGTGTTTGGGGAGGTCGCCCGCAAGCTGTATGCCTTCTGCGGCACTCTGTTTGGCATAACCTCCATGATGATGCTGACAGCCATTGCGGTGGACCGCTTCCTCACCATCACCCGGCCACTGGCAAAGTTGGGCAGGCTCAGCCAGCGGTGGGCATTGGTGGTGCTGGCGGCCGTGTGGTTGTACTCCCTGGCCTGGAGTCTGCTGCCGTTCTTGGGGTGGAGCGCCTTCGTCCCTTTCTACAGTCCTGCAGCTGAGACTACATGAGCTTCACTGCCACCGTCCGCACCTACACCATCATGCTGTTCACCTTTGTCTTCTTCATCCCACTTGTCCTCATCGTGGGATGTTACTTGGCAATTTTCCAGGCTGTGCAGCAGGCAGGGCGGGAGGTGAAGCGGCTTAGCTGTGGAGAGACCACCAAGGCCTACCAGCGGCTGCGCAGCGAATGGAGGACAGCTAAAGTGGCTCTGGTCGTGATCCTGGTCTCCATTGGTCACTCTGACCGCCACTGGCTACGCCCACCTGCTGACTCCGTACATGAACTCTATCCCTGCAGTCACTGCCAAGGCCTCTGCCATCCACAACCCCATCATCTATGCCATCACACAACCAAAGTACCGTGCTGCCATTGGCTGCCATATCCCACTGTTCTGTGCGGGGCTGCAGGACCTGCGCTACTCCTTCAGCTCCAGTGGAGCTTCATCTCACCGAGCTGCTGTTTGTGCCGATAGTCAGCTATCTTCGGCCTCTGACAGCTGGACAGAGAGCGAAGCAGACGGCTCCAGTGGCGGGTCACCCACCTTCATCCAAGGCGCATCTCCTGACGTCACTGCTTACGCCATCAATGCCAAGACCACTGGTCATGCTCAATCACCAGGCGGGGGCGCTGTGAGGGAGGGTAACTCTCTGCTGCAAAACAAAGAAGACAGACGAGGTGTGACGGTTCTGGTTGATCAAAGGATTGAATTGGAGGGGGAGAAAACATTACATTAGGGGCGGGGCTGGACTTTGATGAGAGTGATTTAACTGATTTGCATAATGTTGTTATGGTTACATGTGTGTTGTGTGATCACTGAAGAAAACCTGAAATGATTGATTTCCATATCGCTGCACAGTCTATTTTGTTGTTCACGTCAAGCTGCAGTCAATAAAGCTTCAGGGGATTGAATGTAAACCGTTAATCACAACTAATCAGATTAGTTGTGTGTTAGCATCAGTCAACATGTTGGAAGCAAGGAGCCTGGTCCTGCTCTCAGGTGCGACCTTCACATTTTTTAGATTCTTGAGCTGGAAATAAAGAAGACGATCAGATCAGCTGTTTTATTGGTGTTTGAAGTAGTTGTGTTGCTGATGTGTTGCCACCCTGTGTTGTCAGCGCTGTTGTGTGTGTCGCTGGTGTCGGCCTTCGTGGAGGAGCTGGATGATTCGTGAGTCTTAAAACTTTTATTAACATTTTCCCCTAGTGAGAGGAGAGTAGGTGTCTGTTTAGTCACATGACATTTCTAGTTCACTACGATTAATGACGTGTAGTTAATGTTAATTCAAACAGGAAGTTAAAAAGGTCATGTGAAGTGATATGAAGACCAGAACATGGAATGAATGAACAAATGGATGAATGTGGTGGATTTCATGCTATCTGGTTAATGTTGCTTGCTGAAATGAATAAATAATGATTTTGATGAATGAATGGATAAATATGTCTCAGGAATCACAGCAGTGTGATGATTGGATGGAATATGTGTTTCAGCTTCATGGAGACAAGTGCAGCTGATGAAACCTGGCTCATTAAAGTAAGTGTGTGGTCGAAGTAGAGCAGCTGTTTGTGTTAATGAGGAGCAGTGGGGGGCTCTTAAAGAAATGATGTATAGATAACCCCCCCAGCAGTGAAGGGGGTTAAACCAATTAGGTCCGGCTGACTATTAGATGGAGGTTCTTTTCTCCATTGTGATGCCTCGTTGTGCTCCAGGTCAATCTGCTTGTTCTCCTGGGGTCTCCTGGGCCTTGGGTGTGGAACATTAGTTGTTTTTGTAGTTCTGGTAGGTTAACATTCTCCCCACCCTTCTTCTCCGTGGGGTTTAGAGTCTCAGTGAAGGTCACAGAAATCATCTTGTGGACTGTCAGTTGGGCTTCACTCAGTCCTCAGATTCCGTGGTATAAGCCTGGACCACATTGTTCCTCATCAGTCTCTAGTTTCCTAGATCAAATTCAAACAACAAACAGGCCCAAAAGAAGAAGCCAGTTGTTCCCTTCTTTATTGACTTTTGAAAAGAATCAGAATCTGAAACACTTTATTAATCCCCAAGGGACATCTGTTTTGTTACAGACCATTTAACAAAATATAAATAGAAATATAAGTAAAAATATGTACAGGCTTAAAATATAGATAGAATGTAAAAGTGCATATATAAAAAGTACAAAGAAAGAAAACTGTGAATTGGTCATAAGTAGGTAAAGATTAGGTGGAAAATCCAAGGTACAAAAAAAAAGAAGTATTAAATAATGTGACGAGCAGCAGTGACCCCACCCCCCCTTCCATACTGATCTGGCCCTGATCAGGACAAACTGAAGTCTGAATAGTCCCTCACTGTGTGTATGGTGTGTGAAGTTGTGCAGTGACTATGTTGTATTTTCTTTGCAGTTCTACGCCCCCTGGTGTACTTTCTGTAAACAGCTGGACCCGGTTTGGCATCAGATTGGATCTGATCTGAAGAGTCAGGGCTCCCTGGTCAATGTCGGCAAAACAGATGCCACCGCCAACACCGGTCAATCATACTGTCAAAATAAAAACACTGCCAACACCAGTCGCTGACTGACACTTCTCAGTTAAACTATAAAAATGGCCACAGAGGTCAGAGGTCACAGCAGATGTGTTGTTTTTTCCTGCAGGTTTGGCCAGAGAGTTCAGGGTCAGAGGTTATCCAGCCATCCTAATGTAGGTCTTTGCCATGCCATAAGTGCACATGAACCAGTCAGATCCAGATTCTGGTTACTGATGGATTTCACCATGATTGACAGATGGTTGAAGAGCTGTCTTCTGTTGTCAGGATGAAGAAAGGTGTGAAATATAATTATTCTGGACCAAGAACCAAAGATGGAATCATGGACTTCGCTCATCGAGTTGGAGGGTAAGTGGAACCCAGAACTGATGGAGCTAGCTTTAACTTTAACCTTTAGCCTTTAGCCTGTCGGTGGATCAGTCAGTGTGTGTTGTATCATTCAGGCCGCTGGTTCGATCTCTGAGCAGTCTGCAACTTTTCCAACATGCTATGAACCGCCATGATGTCATGTTTGTTTATGTCGGAGCCACTTCACAGCTAAAGGTACACACACACACACACACACACACACACACACACACACACACACACACAGAGAGAGCTGACCTCTGATCTCTGACATGTTTCTAGGGGAACTACACGTCTGCAGCGGAGGAGCTGATTGTCCACACCTACTTCTTCTCTGCTTCCAAAGACATCCTACCAAAGGTGGAACATGAGGTTTGGGGGGTGTCAGGTCCAGGCCAGACCCAATGAAAGGTCCAGAGCCAATGATAGGTCCAGGTCCAGCATAGAGCAGGTTGTGGGTGATGTAGAGATGTAGTAATGTGTTCTTGGCTTTTATTGACCCAGCCTGTGTTTTTAAGGCCATCTCTCTGCCCTCTCTGCCGGCTGTGGTGGTTTTTAAAGATGGAACCTACTTCACCTACACTGGTAAGAAAGGAAACTGGTCCAAACTTTATTTACATTCACTCAAGAGAACAAAAGGTCTGTGCTCGATGCCAGGTAGCACAGTGTCCTGTCCTGGACTGTGAAGCTGGTTCCCCTGGGGCAGTTAACCATGGGTTTCTCTGTCAAGGTCAGAGCCACCTGTGTCCTTAGGTGGTCAGGTGACCTTGAGACTCTGCTCTTACGAAGGAACTGTCCTCATGTTTCAGAGAAACTCGACGGTGATCTGAAAACCTGGATCAAAAGAGAACGTTTTCCCAGTTACTTCAAAATTGACAGCTACACGCTGTACGCCATGGGAGAATCAGGTAACATCCATCATGATGTCAGAGTGATGTCAGAAGGATGTCAGAGACATAGCCTCATCTTCTTTCCTGCAGGTAAACTTGTGGTCTTAGCGCTGGTGGAAAAGAAGAACCAATGTGAGGAAAGTCTCAGGTAACTGTCACTCATGCAAACACTGTCAATTATGTTTGGAACTGATTTCCTGTGATGTGTTTCTTGCTTCCTGTATATTTATATAGGTATAAAGGATTAGTGGAGAGAGTATCTGCCAACCACAGGGATCTCTACAGCCGGTCAGTATGGAATATGGTGAAGGTCGTAAAGTGTCTTTGTTTCCACGGCAACGCCAGGTGTTTAATAATCACAGACAGTTTGTTTCAGAAAGTTCAATGATGAAGAAAGTGCTTCAATAATCAGAACATCATGCTGCATCTGAGGGATTTTCTTCCTGCTGCTCAAACAAACAGTGAAGGAGCTCAGAGCTGATTGGTCAGGTCTAACCTTCCTTTTCACTCATTGGATGTATACGGTTTAAAATGTATTGGCTGTAAAGACCACAGGGCGGAATCCAGGTATAGTTCACCTGGTGATGTCAACAGATCGTTGCTGTGGAAACAGAGACAGCGTGTGACCCATCTGACTTTCCGTAGATCAGAACTCTGTCACAATGTCTCATCGCGGCTTTAACAAAATAAAAGCTTACGCTGTGTTTCAGAAGCTTCTACTTTGGTGTCATGGAGGACAGTGACTACATCAGTGGGCTGGTAATGGGGTAAGTACTTATAGATGCTGAAGTCTGCTCAGGTCACTGGTGTTCATTAATGTCTACGTCTCTGTTCTCAGTGAGGTCACCGTGCCGTCACTCATCGTGGTCAATCTCTCCAACGATGGCTACTTTGTGCCACCAGCTGGCGTTGAGACAGAGCGCCAGCTGATGGACTTCCTGAATGGGGTTCTAAATGGCACTATCCAGGTGGGTCTGAACAGAATTACCTGGAGGGTTGCCATTTGAATGAGTCACTGAGGTCTGTTTGTTTCCAGGGTCAGGGAGGTAATGGTGTTGCTCAGCGTCTCAGACGGTTTGTTTACAACACCAAGGACACGCTGATGGTAAGTCTTGTTTCCTGTCTGCCTGACTGTCCAAATCTTCTGTGACCTCTGACCTCTCCCTCCTCCAACTTTCCAGCCAGTGTTCAGACAAGCACCACTGCTCGGCTGCTTCCTGGTCAGTTTCCCGCTTGCCATTGGCGCCCTCTTCTGTTACCTCTTTCGTAAAGCCCGATGTGCCGAAGACAATGAGGAAAACGTTGGACTGTTAGCTCCGCCCCCACAGCGCCACAACAAACTGACCAGCAAGAAGTCTGACTGAGGAGGACTGAGGAGGACCACACGGATCCAGGACTGATACTGACACAGGACCACACTGAACTGAGGCACCTGAATGCCTATCGCTGTTTAACAACAATCTCAGCACTGATTGGCTGAGTCTGCTGACCATCACCATGACAACATCCTGATGGTTGATGTGATGTCACATGTTTCCCTACTATGTGAGAACAGGTGAAGCTGCCTTTAAACCACAGAAGAAGAAAACATGCTGACACATCATTCACTTCTTTAAAACAGCTGAATGTCGCCATCACTGTGATGTCGACTCTTTCTACTATAATTTAAACATCTACATTTTATCTTCTGGACTGGGAGATTTCAGGATTCTTTTAAGAATAGATGTTTTTGAACAGAGTCTGAACTGACTCAATGATATAGTTAGATATAGTTTGGAAAATCCAAAATTTGAAGGGACTAAAGCTTATAAAATCAATGCTGTATATAAAATCAATTACTTATTTCTAGTCATAAATATAGCATATAGTCATACTTGTCAATAATATTTAGAACAAAAACTGTGGTAAAACATGAAATTACATGTGGATTAGACCTGAGATTACACAATCAAATGTGTATGTTCCTGGATATTTAGCAAATGCTAATTTCATTTCATGTTATTTTAAATTTCAACTTCTCAAAATTCAAGAAACTACCTCAATAAAAATGATATCATTATTTATCTGGTCTTCTAATCCTGCCATATTCATAGAGTTAATTGTTGATAACAATGTAATATATCAAACTTTCCAGACACTTTTCTTAATGTCACATTGAACTGAATCATCAAAAGAGAAATTCCCTCATATCTCAGTATACTAATGTTATTAAGATTTTTCCAGAGCTCTCTTCCAATTCCACCTTTACTTTTTATGCAAACATCAAGTCATAATTTGAGAAACTTTGTTAGCTTGCTTTTTTGAAATGTACTCGGCCACAGGTTTTATGATTTGAAGTGTAGCAAATTCCTCCACATGTTAAAATATTTCATTTGATCAAGTATAAGGTAAAATATTGGTAAATTACAGTGACATATCTTTAACAGAAAAGACGGCTAGAGTTCTGGTTATGATGTGCTTTATTCAAAGATTTTTTTTGTTCTGTGGCCACAGATTTTTATTTCAGGAGCAGCTTCTCAGTTTTCAGGACAGTCGGCATAATGATCAAATTAAAACATTTAAATTGTCAAATGTCATATTCATGGTGTTTTATCCGTTTGAATGGGTCTTATCTCTAAATAATAAAAACTTAAATATAGTAAAAAAAAACTAATAGAACAGAATACAATCCTTTGGCTATGCCTGAAAATACTTAATTAACTAATACGCTCCATTGCTGTTCAGCGCTTTTACTATGAAAGTCAGCCGTCAGACCGGATGTTTCGATCGAGCTGGTGATGTGCTAACAGCTAGCAGCTAACAGCTAGTTAACAGGGATAAAGTGACCCACCGCGCTGGTTAAAGCCGGACTGTCGGGCCCAGGTGAGCAGGACTCCAGACTCACCTGTCTCTCATGTTGGCGCTCACCTGAAGAAGCTTCTGGAAGCTCGCCGTGCACGCGCACAGTCTCCATGGCTACGGAGGAGTTCTACGAGGTGACGCGAGCTAATGCTAACGTGCTAATAGTTGCTAATGGCAGATTTGGGTGAAGTTGTTGAACCGCTGAACAAAGATTTTGGGGTCTGGGGGTCAGTCCAGCTGAACCGGGTCGGGTCGGTTGGAGGAGTCAGAGTCCGGACTCCGGAGGGGGTTTCCCGGGCCAGATGAAACCCACAGACCGAAGTAGCTGCTGTTCGTAGCCACAGTTAGCCCCGTGTCATCCGGCTGGAATCTGTCTGAACATTCCAGATCTGATAAATAATGTAGATATTTATTGTTGTCCTTAGTTTGAAGAAACTGTCCACATCAGCTTCACTGACTATATGATGAAAGTGAACCTGTAGAAAACAGAAGGTTCATTTGCGACCTTCACTAGCTATTTAAGTCCTGTGTTCCCTTTTGACTTTCATAGCGACCAGAACCAGGGACCAGGATCTGCTGCACCTGGTCTTACACCTGCTCAGGATTTCCTGGGATCAGGCATCTGTCGGGATAAGGTCTCTGTGGGACCAGGACCAAACAGTGGCCTCCTAATGGTGTTGGACAATCTGATCTTGCATAGACGATTAACCCCGAACTTTAATTTCCTAACAGGAAACTGCAAGTGTGTGAAAGGAGGAGACGGAGCCACAGACTTAATTTATTCCCTAAACAGCTGCTCATTTATAGGTTGCTTAGTTGTTTTATTGTTTAACTGATGTAAACTTCCTGGATTCAAACCAAGTGAGGTCATTTTGATTTTGGACATCATGTCTGCTGAAAGGGTTGATTAACGCTTCTGCTTCTCCTGCAGGTGGAGAGGATTGTAGATAAGAGGAAGAACAGGAAGGGTAAGGTGGAGTATCTGGTCAGGTGGAGGGGATACGGTTCAGAGGAGGACACCTGGGAGCCTGAAAGTCACCTGTCCACTTGTATGATTTACGTTCACGAATTCAACCGTCAATACATTGAGCGCCAGAGGGACTGTACATTACTGCGCTCCACCCGCAGCTTGCCCAGCATCCACTGCAGCTCTACCCACAGGTCACCCTGCAGGCTGCCATCTCACAATGACACCAGCGGTGGTCTAATTGGACTCACTGATCAGGTGAAACCTCCTGTTGATCCAGCTCCTGTCCCCCCGGTGGGACCGACCCGCCCTGCTTCCATCGGATTTCCACAGCCCCCACTAGCCGGCAGGTTCAGCGGCTGCCTAATGTCTGTTGTTCCGGCAGGCTCAGCCCGCCGCAGCATGGATCTGTCAAAGACCGGGATCAAGATCCTGGTTCCGAAGAGTCCGATGAACAGTCGCCTGGATTCGGAGGAATCACCGAGTGAGGCGGCTCACAGCCTGGAGCCCGGAGCCCAGGAGGCTCACCTGGTCCCACCTGAGGTCGCCCTGCTGGAGAAACCTGCAGGGGTCCAGCTGGGCCCTGGAGAGGAGAGGGCTCGCATGGGGACTAGACCCCGCAGCCAGAACCCTCTTGCACCGCCCCGTGTTCCCATCACGCCTGCTGCCATGCGGTCCCTCAGTGGCACAGGTGAGTGCAAAGGTCACTGATTGGCCAACACATAAGCCTGTCTGAAAGGGGCAGTGTCGCTCTGATGCTTGTTTTTTTTCCTGCAGGTAACTTGGCATTAATGGAGGCTGTTGCTGCAAATGGGATGTCAGGGGTGCAGAGTACTGTTGCTGGGGCAACCAGTGCAACAGGGAAACGACGTCTGGAGGAACGTTCCGCTTTTGACAAACGTCTGAGGTTCAGTGTTCGACAGACGGAGAGCGCTTACCGTTACCGTGACATTGTGGTGAAGAAACAGGACGGCTTCACGCACATCTTGCTGTCGACCAAGAGCTCCGAGAACAACACGCTCAACCCTGAGGTAAGTACCAGTCCCCACAGACCACACCCCCGACGTCATCCAATTCAGGTTAACCGCAGACCATTGTCAGGGTTACGATTGTCTCTCCTCCTTGTCAGGTCATGAAGGAGATCCAGAGCGCCATGGCAACAGCAGCATCAGATGATAGTAAACTGGTGTTACTTGGCGCTGTTGGCAGTCTCTTCTGTTGTGGTCTTGACTTCCTGTATTTCATCAGACGCCTTACAGATGACAGGAAGAAGGAGAGCATCAAGATGGCTGAAACCATCAGGTGATGTCCACTGTAGTTGCCAGAAAAGCTGTGTAGTGTCATTGGTTTAAGTGTTGACCTCTGACCTCTGTTCACTCTTCATCAGGACCTTTGTCAACACGTTCATCCAGTTCAGGAAGCCAATTGTGGCGGCGGTCAACGGGCCAGCTGTGGGCCTCGGGGCTGCCATCCTGCCGCTCTGTGATGTGGTTTGGGCCAATGAGAAGGCCTGGTTCCAGACGCCATATACAGCCTATGGCCAGACGCCTGACGGCTGCTCATCCTTCACCTTCCCCCGTGTAATGGGCCTCGCCTCGGTCAGTCCGCCGCTGCATTACATCAGCGCTTCATTATCTTAATGTTTCAGGTAGGACTCATGGTTCTGTTCTGTTCCAGGCTAACGAGCTGTTGTTGAGCGGCAGAAAGTTGACAGCGCAGGAGGCGTGCTCTAAAGGTTTGGTGTCTCAGGTTTTGTGGCCTGGAACCTTCACACAGGAAGTGATGCTGCGAATCAAAGAGTTGGTGACGGTGGACTCCCTGGTTAGAGACACACACACACACACACACTCACACACTGTTAGTCTCTCATTACTCCTCTGTGATTTTCTGTGCCGGCCGTGGTTCCACTTCCTGTCCTGCAGGTCCTGCGGGAATCCAAAGCCCTGATGAGGAGCACCAGCCGCTGTGCCCTTGAGCAGGCCAATGAGCGAGAATGTGAAGCCCTGAAGAGAGTGTGGGGTTCATCACAGGGAACAGACTCCATTCTGCAGTACCTGCAGAGGGGAACCAACCTCTGCTGACTCCTGAACAGGATCTGCACCAACACCAGGACAGGTCTGATGACTCAGCACTTCTGAGCTGATGGCAGTGACTCAACAGATTCAGTTTAATTTATAATTTCAGTGGGCGTTTCCTGCAGTTCTCAGGTGTAACAGGAAAACTGTCTCCTCTGTGTCCAGACAACACCTCCAGCATTGGTTTAGCCTAGCTTAGCACAAAAACTGGAGGCATTGCCATCCTTTCAGAAAGCAGAAGGATCCAGAGCAGAACCATGTGGAACTCCACAGGTCACAAATTTGTGAAACCATTAATTTATCACTTTAAGGGAGAGATTTTGTGGTATTTGTCAATTTTTTTTTTTTACTGAATCCTATTATAAACCAGTAATTAATTAGCTGTTACTAATTTTAAGGTCAGACATGGTTTTCATGGTATTTGGTAAAATTAAAGCAGCTTTATCCAACAGACTCTTAATGTGTAGTTTGACTTGCACAGTTAACAGCAAAGCAAAGTGCAATTGAAAGATTGCATTAGAACCTGTTCAATAGACATGTAGTTGACTGTTCCCCCCTCCTTCCAGTCAATATGCTAAGCTAGGCTAACTGAACCTCTGTGTTGACAGGGATGAACCAGAACCCTCAGACTGTGATCAAGCAGAAGGGTTTGGATTCAAATTTAAAATAGATTATCATTGAAACTCGTCCCATTGTGTATTCTACCAGCATCGAGCTGTGCCCTGAAGGTTCCTGTAGTGGTTCAGAGGCCATCGGACTCGCAGGTTACAGACAGTGATGAATCATGGGCAAATACCTGTGGCTGGTCAGTCATGTGATTATGTTGGGTGATTTCTCCCAGGTTAATGCATCCTCCTATTCATCTGTTTGACTTAAATTATCTGACATTAAGTAAATCCTACAGCCAGCAGTTGGTTACCTTAGATTATCTTAATGTTAAGACTGGAACGAGTGAGAATGTCCATGTCAGCTACTCTGGGGATTAGTAATTAAAGGTTTCGTCAGTGATTCTAACAATCTGTAAATGATTCTGTGACATGAGACACTGTGGAGGGCTAGGGGGTTGTGATTTAATAATTTCGCTTTAGTTTATTGAAAGAAAGTGAACTTCTGGACAGTGAAGGCACAGTACTGTCACCAACACGGACCTTATCAAACAGACCATGTAAATCACCGAGTGCTCAAATCAGCTGTTTCCAGTCTTTATGCTGAAATAGCTTTTTCCCAGTTCATCAGTGTAACCTATTCCAAACAGCTGCTGACAGTGTGAACATCTGAACACAAAGCTGACAAGGGTTTACCTGTGACTAGACACTGAAGACATCAGTCAAGGCTTTATAAAGAACTTTTCTAAAGCACCTGTTTTTGTAACAAAAAGTTAAATAAAACCACCAAACAGAATAAAAACTGGACAGAGGGAAAGTGTCTGATGGTCCTGTTTGTTTTGTAAGATCAGGTAAAGAGGCGCTGATGGCTCATAATGAGCATGTCCATCTTTGGGATATGAAATGTCACTTCTTCTTATCCTGTTGTGTCAAATTGTCTCATTTGTGTCTTAGTTATAAATGTGCTTTTTAAGATCATAGTGATCTTTGACCACCGAGCTCTTATCAGGTCACCTGAGTCCAGGTGTGAGGACTGAGAGTCCCTGTTGGTTCAGGAGCTAGTCCATTTTCATCCAACTCACTTTTTATTTAGTTTTAATCAGAACTGACCTGAAACTGGTTTCTAAACAAAACTTTATTTGGGAAAAAAAAAGAAACTAACAAAAACACAGCAACATAAGCAGATGACATCATCAGGGTGGACAGGTGTCATGTGCTCCTGTAACCAGGTGTAAGTGGTAGGTGTGGTTTTCACACATGAGGAGGGTGTAGAAGTTCTCTCCTCCTCTCAGGGCTCCGTGCTCGCGTCCCCCCCACGACACTGGACTGTCTACAAAGCCATGAACTGTCAGGGCCACCCAGGACTGGAGCTGAGGCTGGTCCAGGTAACACCTGAGAACAGGTGAAGAACACAGGCAGTTCAGGATAACAGCGTGTTTCACAGATGTTGTGTTGTTCTGGGCATCAGGGCTTCAGGCTCACCTCATCTCCTGGATGAGCCGGAGGATGTCTTGAGGGAGCAGCAGTCCACAGACGGAGACTCTGAGAGCTTGACTCAGCATATTCATTGGTTCAGGACAGGCCAACGAGGACAGGAAACTGCTGGATGAGTTCTCACTGAAAACAAGAAGAGTTCAGTTTCCTGTCTGACAGGTGTAAGAACAGAGGAGGTGCATAGAAACTGGTCATCACCAGCTGATGTTGGCGTCCACGGCTCCGAGCCACTCCAGGAAGCTGTGGGGGTCAAAATTTGGTGGGACAGAGGTCAGCTGAGTAGGACAGGACAGGCAGGTCAAAGCCTGAGTGCTGACCTCGGGTTTATGCTCTGACCAATCATAACGAGACAGGAGGGCCTGCAGAGAAGCTCCACCCCCTGTAGGTAGACAGCAGGAGATTATGGGTAATATAAAGATTATAATAATAGTAGATGATCGTGGATATAAAATGCCAGTAAGTCTCGCCTGGATGATGTGATAGCAGGAAGTCACTCTTCAGGTGGAGCCGGGACTTCAGACCTGTGAGGAGTCTCAGGTAGCCCCGCCCACCAGGTGCCATGCTGCTTTCAGTCAGGTCAACAGACACGACTGCAGGACAAATGCACAAAAGTACACAAACTGATTTTAACAGGCCCTGAGCAGGTCATCTAACAGGTTCACATGTGTGACATCATCAGTGTTCACACCATATCTGCTCTTTGTCCTGTGGCTGAATCTTGATGCTTTTCCCTCAACTCCCAAAACTTGGAAGGAATCTTTATCCAGAGAGAGGCACAGATGTCCTGCAGGCAGACATGTTGATTCAGGTAGAGACAGACAATTACAGACAGGTTAAGACAGGTAGAGTCTGAGGGGTGCAGTTGGGTAAAAGGTTTTACCATTTGGCATCAGAGCGACACAGTTATCTTCATCTATCCTGGTCCTGTACGACAAACCATACACACAACCTGTAACACAGGAGCAGTCAGTGTACAGATGAGTCTGTCAGGTGACAGGTGTTTCTCTCAGGTGAGTCTGTCTGGTGCTGTGTGCAGTAAACATGCGTTACCCTGGTACACAGCCATCTCCAGGAAGTGTTTATCCAACAGTTCATATATGGGCAACTTCCTGATCAGATAGAAAGTGCTGAAACTGTTCAACATAGAATCCAGGTGAGAGGGGGTGGAGCCACACTCAGGCAGCAACAGAGACACCTGCACAGGTAAAACCAGACAAGAGATCTGAATGAACAGGTCCCTGTTAAAGGGCCACAGTAAACAAACAGGAAGTAACAGGACTGTTATCACAGACACTCTGCCTCCCTCTGCAGCTCATCTTCTGCTGCTGGGCAGATTGGCAAAGAGAGCTGAAAGGGTCATTTAGTTTCCCTGCTTCCATGGCGTTGGACGCTGGATTAATTTTAATTGTGTTGAGTTGATCAAGTGGAGGATACTCGTGCTGAGGTGGGACAATCTGTATTTGTCCATCCATCTGTCTTTACGAACTGACTAGATCTGTGTCCCATTGGACAATTAGAGCCTTGAAGGCCCCGCCCCCCTGGACTCCCGAGCTCCACGTGATTTAACAGCTCAAAAAATAATCATCAGCTCTACAGATCTACATCTTTAGAGGAAACATCAGAGTCCCAGTCTCCCTCCAATTTCAACGTTTGGGTCATTTCTTCATTTGCGTTCACAGCATCAACACGTTTTCAGTGTTTTTCTGCATCAGACAATGAACACAAACATCGACTTGATCATTGGAATCATCATCATGAGCTACTTTCCAGATAATGGACAGAAGAAAAAGCGAAGCTGCTGCCTTTTCAGTCCCACAGACTGTTTGTTCCACATGAGAGAAAAACCCTCAGAGCTGGAACCACATTAGAAATGAGAACCAGCAAAGTAGATCCTCAATTATTCAAAACGACTCGGCTGGAGCAACACAACTCAATCCCAACAACAACAAAAACTAACGCTACTCAACAATACAAAGACTGTGCAGCACACTTTGATCCTTTCAGCTCTCCGTAGATCTTCCCCGGATCAAACTCTGAAAAGTCTTGAACTAAATATTTTCATTTTAAATACACCAATTCACTGACCTCTGGTCCCAATTAACTTTTATTTTGAAAATCCGTGCTCAGCATGTGTGAACTGGTTTAAGTACCACTAACGTCCAGCCGACCCGGTTCTAAGTGGACCCGGTTCTAAGTGGACCCGGTTCTAAGTGGACCCGGTTCTAAGTGGACCTGGTTCTAACGGGACCTGGTTCTAAGTGGACCTGGTTCTAAGTGGACCTGGTTCTAACGGGACCTGGTTCTAACGGGACCCGGTTCTAAGTGGACCTGGTTCTAAGTGGACCTGGTTCTAACGGGACCTGGTTCTAAGTGGACCTGGTTCTAACGGGACCTGGTTCTAAGTGGACCCGGTTCTAAGTGGACCTGGTTCTAACGGGACCTGGTTCTAAGTGGACCTGGTTCTAACGGGACCTGGTTCTAACGGGACCTGGTTCTAACTGACGGTGCTTTAAGGCTCCGTGAACTCTAACTGGACCGTCAGACGGTTCGAGCCGTGACACCGCATCTACATGCTAACATGCTAACGGACTCACCTTATAGTTGAAGTGGAGCTGCTCCACCTGGGACCTGATCCGGTTCTTCTCATGAAGGAAACTGGACCGGTCGGAGACCAGCAGACACCTGGGAGTGTGATCCAGATCAACAGACATCTCCACGTAAACCCATAAAATATAAAACGCACTGATGTGAATTCAGGGAGCTAACGGCTAACACAAGATACTTCTTGTGAAGGCTTTTCAACTTAAGAGCTCGCAATAGCGGCGACTTCATCTGGTGAATAAAACTAAAAGTAAAAATGGAATTGAAATCTGAAAATTTTAAATGATCCAAATTGAGAATGAAATGAAACGTCACTCGTGTCAATGTTCTCTCCCCAGGCTCGACGACGGCAGAAGAAGCACGGGTTGGCCCTTTTCGGCCGCTGTAGTCACGTGTCCTAACCCGGTAGTAAACGGCAGACCACGCTGTTGACGAGGATGCTGTAGAGCTGCCCACTTTAATCCGGACCTGGTTCAGATTCTGGTTTTGGTCTAAACCTGTGGAGTGTGACGTCATGTCGGTGGTCGGTTGTGTACCTGGACAGTTTGATGACGCAGAGGACAGGTAAGACGAACTCAGATCCGACTGTGCTGAGCTCCCTGACTACGGTTCTCCTGGTCTAGGTTCTCCAGGTGTTTATGATGTTGGCGTCGAAATTGCCTCATTTGCGATTCATTAGATGATGTAATGAAGGTTTTTCAGTCGATTATTGCTGTTTAATCGACATATTGGAGAACCGATCAGGTCATATTTGATTGAATCTGGTTTGAATCATCATTGATCAGCCGTATTAATGGCTTCCAGTGGCAGAGGAACAGAATCCTTCCTCGAGGTCCTGATCGACTAATCAATGCATTGATTAACTGCGGCGTCCTGGGTCATGTGACTCAGGTGACAACGCTCAGGACGTGGTTCTGGTGCAGATCTGCACTGACCTATTCTTCCGGGTCCTCCCTGAGGTTTGGTTCAGATCAGACCAGGTGGAAGGTCTGACAGGTACAGATCTGGACTGAGACCAGAATCCCCAAGTGGATCAGGACTTGTCTCTGTAAATGGACTTAGTCCTCAGTATCTGAGGATCCAGCATGCATGGACCTCCAGATCCTCACACCTGTCTCTGACTCTGTGTCCTCTGCAGTGACCAATCAGAGGTGTTGGCTGTGCTGAGTCAGGTCGCTGATGTCACTCTTCACCCACCACCATCATCATCATCGAACCTACAGCAGGAGGACTGCGAGGAGGAGGATGAAGAGGACAACGATGAAGAGGACGACGATGAAGAGTGGTTTTGGACTTCAGCAGCCGGAGATTTGACTAAGAGATACAAGAGGACGTTGACCTGTCAGGTCTGATCACTTTGACTATTGATCACTGGCTCTCTTTCATTGACCCACAGTAGATCTGTACGCTGCAGGGGCCTTTGTTACGTTTCTTTGTTGTTGACTGTTTACTTTTTGTTGTTTCCAGGCCAACAAACAGAGTCCGTCCATTAAGACGCTGCCGCCATCTACTCCATCAGACAAAGCTCTGAGAAAATATGAACACAAGATTAATCTGGGTAACCACGCAGCACATGACTCTTAATTTGAAACAGCAGGGCACTTATTTTGAAACGATAGGTGAAGGGCTGAGAGGCAGTTTGAAGTGAACTGAAAGGTTTACCACTAAGCAGGACTAAAGAAAGGCTGCGCTTATTTAAGTCCGGCTTAATTAAGTGTGAGTGTCGTTCCATTACCAAGGCTTATATGAGTTCCTACTAAGTTACCATGGTAACTTATTCAGGTGAATTAGCCTGTTCAGGCGCAGGCTAACTGCTAGCTTAGTTTAGCTGTGTCAAAGAATGTCTGACAGGTGGAAAAAATTTCAGAAATCATTCTTGGAAATGACCTGCAGCACAAGTTCCCTGGCCGGATTTGAACCCAGGATGCTGTGATTTAATAGCAGCTACATTGTCTCTTTTCTTGAGTTTGTCTTATATTCGTCACAGAACTCTTTCAGGACTGTTTGTTCTGCCGCAGATAAAATTGCTGCTTTATGTTTTGGTTTTCGGAGAGTCATTTCATGATGATTGGCTAAGGTAAAGTAAAATTTCATTGTACGCCAATCAGAAGCAGAGGTGGGTGGGTGTTCTTACACACACACACAAACACAAATGGCCCTGACAGATGCAGCACTGGCAAGTCAAGTAAATTCAAAGGAAGCTTCCACAAACAGGAACTACAGACAAATTACACAGTTTTCTGTTAAAAATTTATTATATGAGGAGTCCATTTCATTCATTTAAAAATATGTTATTCTGTTTTTATGATAAATAATTGAACAAACTGTTGAATTTAAAGTTCCCTAAAAGTCTAGAAAGTGTACATAAGAAATTGTAACACAGTTGTTACTTACCCTGGTAACTAGTTTAACGTTGTAACTCTATTACTAACTTGGTTACTTTTTGAGAGCTGTAACTATAACTAATTACTTTTTTACTAATTACATGCACAACACTGGTCAGAGCCCACCACACAGAACCAGTCTTTTGGTGTCACGTTCTGGGTCCTGGTCTGATCAGCTTTTCCTTGTTTGTGATCTTTTTCAGATAAACTGAATTATGCCGACTCTGTGATCAATAAAGTGACAACGATGCAGAAACAGAGTGACGCCGATACGTATGTGTGATGTCATCTGAATATTGATATGAGCACAGGTCATGTGATGTCTAAATAACTCTCTGATTGGCTGCTGTATGCAGGTACAGAGTGAAGGACAAATCAGATCGAGCCACAGTCGAACAGGTGAGCCGTACATGGAGACTTATTTTGGAAAAGCCGGCAAGGGACAGCTGGTTTGAAATATTATAAAAATATTATAAATATAATATATTCGATCAGTAAAGTATGATCTAATATTATATTATTAATATGAGATATTAAAGAACCAATCAACTGTCTGAGTTGTTGGGTTGATAACCACCAGATAATCAATAGGCTAACTTAGAGGATGAAGAAACGCTGACTTGTGTCTCTGCAGGTCTTAGATCCTCGGACTCGCATGATTTTGTTCAAGATGTTGAGTCGAGGAGTGATTAATGAAATCAACGGCTGCATCAGCACAGGGAAGGAGGTCAGACATCTCATCTGATACTGATCGATAGTGACCAAGGAACCAGGTATGTACGCAGTCATAACATATCATACAGTAATGTGTGGTATCATCATCCTTCAGGCCAATGTCTATCATGCCTGCACGGCAACCGGAGCCAGCAGAGCTATTAAGATCTATAAGACGTCCATTCTGCTGTTCAAAGACCGGGACAAGTACGTCAGTGGAGAGTTCAGGTCTGTCAACCACAGAAGAAGAATACGTCTGACATCATCAGTCTCCATCATGTCCTGGCAGGTTCTAAGTTCTATTGTTGTTCTGCAGGTTTCGTCATGGTTACTGCAAAGGAAACCCCAGGAAGATGGTTAGAACCTGGGCAGAAAAGGAAATGAGGAACCTCATCAGGTCAGACACCTTTGATTAAGAACCCTTTAAAACCCAGTGGGACCAGATTTACAGCAGCCAGAACCTAGTAGAACCAGATCTCACTGATGTGTAGAACTGGACTAGGTAGAACCGGACTAGGTAAAACCCAGTAGAACCTAACAGATTGTGTTTTAGGCTCCAGACAGCAGGAATCCCGAGTCCAGAACCTCTTCTGCTCAGAAGTCATGTTCTGCTGATGAGCTTCATTGGAAAGGATAACTTGTAAGTTATAATAAGACTGATTGATCAGACAGATTGATCCCACACTGATGGCCTCCACCCTAACCCTAACCTGTGTTCATTGATCAGGCCAGCTCCTCTACTGAAGAATGCATTGCTGTCAGAGTCCAAGGCTCGTGAGCTGTATCTCCAAGTTCTCCAGAACATGAGAAAAATGTTCCAGGAGGCCCGACTTGTCCATGCAGACCTCAGCGAGTTCAACATGCTGTAAGAGACACAGGAAGTGCCCAAGGCGCAGAAGCCCTTTAAAATAAAGCTGACTGGTCCAGACAGCTGACAGCCACAGTGCTTGAGTTCACCTTCTCCTCACCTGTCTGCAGGTATCACAACGGCGACGCTTATATCATTGACGTGTCACAGTCAGTGGAACATGACCACCCTCACGCTCTGGAGTTCCTCAGGAAGGACTGTAGCAACGTAAACGGTGAGACGCCGCTGGACGTGCAGGTTCATATGTGGACAATCTCCCACTCGCTGCCAGCTCATGTCTGTCTCTTTATTTCCCAGAGTTCTTTGTAAAACACGGCGTAGCTGTGATGACTGTCAGAGAACTGTTTGACTTCATCACCGACCCATCCATCACCAGAAACAACATCGACCAGTACCTGGAGAAAGTACAAATATAGCTTTATTTTGAAAAACAACCACAGAGCCACAGAGACAGAATAAGGATATTCCAGTGATGTCATATGGTTACATGTTAACTTGTCTGTGATTGGTTGTTCAGGTGATGGTGATTGCGGCGGAGCGGACATCAGAGCAGCGTTCAAATCAGGATAGAGTTGATGAGGAGGTAACAGAAATGACAACACTAAGTTAAACCACCTTTGTGTGAGTGATCTCTGACCTTTGACCCCCCCCCCCCCCCCCCACATAAACACACACACACACAGGTTTTTAAGAAAGCCTACATCCCCCGCACTCTGACGGAGGTGAATCATTATGAGCGACATGTTGACCTGATGAGGACGAAAGAGGAAGAGTTGGCGCTGTCGGGACATGACGACAACGTAAGAAATTCGCACATGAGGGAGAGAAAGAGACAGCAAATGATGATGATGATGATGATAATGGTGAAGACACTGATGATGATGATGAAGAAACTGTGTGTCTGTTGATAGATTCTGTATCAGACGGTGACTGGACTGAAAAAGGATCTCTCTGGAGTTCAGACAGTACGTCCCCTCTCTGTTCCATGCCAATGTTAGCTTAGCATAATTGAGCTGGTTTATGTTGGCCTCACTCTGTCCCTCAGGTTCCTGCTCTCCTGGAGGATGACTGCTCCTCTACGGATGAGGAAGAGGATGGAGAGGACGATGAGGAGAAGAAAGGCCAGCAGGAGCAGAGTGAAGATTCCCCGATGCACAGAAAGGTGTTGGATTCTTTGTATTTTTGAATCTTTAAAGCTCTGAAGCCAAGTCAAAACCTTTTTGTCTGGATGAAAAGTGACAGTTGTTTGTTTTAGGAGAAGAAGAAGTTGGTGAAAGAAGCTCAGAGAGAAAAAAGAAAAAATAAAGTTCCCAAACACATGAAGAAGAGGAAAGAGAAAGTGGCCAAGATGAAGAAAGGCAGATAGCGACAGAAGTCCCTGTTAACCACGACTGAACTCAGCAGCCAATCACAGCAGATCAGACCTTCTGTAGCTCAAAGACTGGTTCTCTGGTCTGGGCCAACCTGATCAGATCATCACCCACTGCAGGTGTGAACTTCAGGAATGCTTCAGCGGACTGATCAATGATGAATAAAAATTTAAGGTCATGTTCTCATCAGTTCTTTGTTTTACGGCTCATTCTATGTAATGGAGACGATGATCAGTGTCCTGTTTGTTCCGTCAGTCAGGGTGCCAACAGGAAGATAATTGACCAATCGGAGCCTCCGTCATCATCACAGTCCATGTCGTCTTAGCAGTTCATCGTGTTACAGACTCAGTTATCAGTTTAGAGATGCTCGCTGTGGAGACAGTGTGACTCGACATCTGGACTGAAGGCACTGTGTGTGCGATAAAGAGGCTGTGACTGTGGTGATGATGTCATTCCTGATATATGACCTTTGTGTGTTTCTACGTTTGATAAGTTTTAGATTCTCAGACACTATTTCTATTGGCACACAGAGCTGTGACACAGGAACATGTTGCTATGGTGCTGTGTGACACATTCTTTTATTAGTTGTTGAAATGCACCCTGGGAGTTTTTCTGCTTTGACTTTTAAGAAAACTTTTCACAAACTGAAGGATTCACTTCAGTTCTTGAACTTCAGAAGTTGACACAAACTTCTGTTTGTTTTTGTTCATTTTGAAGTTCAATGATAAACAGCAGAGACACACTGATCCCACAAGCTGCTGATACACACTGATGTCTGTTCCTGTGTGGAGATAGGACACTCACTCACACACCCCAGCTGTCTCAAAGCGAATTAGCAAACTTAATGGCAGGTTTATTCTCAGTTAACTGATTTATAGCACATGCTTCCACTTCCTAATGACCTGGTGACCTTTGACCTCACCCTTCATCACCCTGCCTCTCGATGGAATTGAACGGGTAAGTGAGGGTGAGAAAGATAACGATGACGAAGGGTTATCATAACCCTGATGATCATCATAATCTTTCAATGCTCATCTTTATCTTGTGGGCGACGCTGGGGGGGTTCAGGCCACTGCAATTGGCTGGATAGTCGCAGGTGGGGGGAGCTGAGCTCTAGGCGGTTGATGGATGAATAAAAAGGAACAGTTCAGAGTTCCAGTTGTTCTTCAGGAACAACAGCTCAGGTATGAACGGAATCTATTCTTTCTACTGACTCTACAGTTTCAATTGTTTCTGATTGTACGGGGTGAGGGGGGGTGAGGGGGCGCTGCCCTGTGGCACTTCATGCTTGGCATTTTTTTTGTATTTATCTTGCTTTATGGGGGGTGATCTGAGTCAATATCAGTATGAAGTGCCTTTGGTGTCCTCATCAGACTCACTCAGTCATCATGAAAATTGTTGTGCCTAGGATTGTGTATATTATTATTGCCTCTTATCAAAATGGAAGGGATGTTCTCTACTGTGGACTGACTTTAAAAAATGACTGAAGGAAAGAGTGTAACAAGGCTGAGTTTTAAGGTTTTATTAGCTAATAAGTGAGGAATCAAACATGTGCTCATTATATAAAGGGGGCAGGTTAAAGCATGAACTAAATGAAACAGGTGAGCTCGGATATGTGAAGAAACATAACACAACATGACTAAGAAGATTAAGCAGCTGACAACTAATTCGGGAGTTTGGGCGAATGAACGGGAAGTTGTTTAACAAATGGAGGGCGAATCTATCTGAGTAAGGAGAGCTTCTTTTCTTTAAACTAAAATTTGGGACAGTGTTGTCTAATAGTCATGCCTCGCACCACTCAGCCGGCTGGGAGAGCAGATAAACGCAACCTTACTTTGGGTTGGCGAATCAACTGGCCACGAAAAGGTCAGAGGAGATGTCCGACGAGAGCGGCCGAGTCGAGGTCCTTCCAAGGCCTCCCAAGTTAGACTGGTCCCCGGCTGAAGTGGCTGTTGGTCTGTCTCGTCCATCTTCACCGGCTGGTTCGGTGATATCCAAATTATTCCTTTCTATCCTGATGAGGGAACAGACGGGAGCAGCGCGCAGCACCGGTGGCTCTGGTTACCAAGGCAACTTGAGACGCTGGGAACTGGGTGCAGTGCAACCAAACTTGTTCCGGTCACCGGTAGTCTTTGCTTCAAGTCTAAACTTAGCCCTTGTTGCTAAGCGGCTCAGTCTTGATTTCTGGGTTTCGAGCCACGTGAATTATTTTTTTTCATCAGATCTTCTGGTTAAGCTCTCCGCTCCAGAACTTTTTCACCGAATTTCTGCCACTTGTAATGTTCGTATTGACTAATTATTGGGGGCCGACCCATGGGCGTGGTCTGGTTATCGGCGCGAGTTTGGTCCAATCAGAGTTCTCCCTCTAACTTTAGGGCGTACTGAGGTTTTATCTTTCTCTTTTCAAGTCACGCATTTCATCCACCCAAGTTTACCCGCATATGAAATAAAGGGAAATATGTCATTTTGATATGTGTGGTTTCTCTCTGCTTGCTCTGGTTGAGTCGGTGGACATGGGTTTCTCTTCTCCTCCTATCCACTGCAAAAACACAATTAAATGGTCATCCTTTACTTCCGCCATCGCAGAACACGCAAACAGATGAAACAGGGAAAGAACATTTCATGCACATCTTGACTGGCTGTGGGAAATCAGAATTGCATGACTACGGACTGTGTATGAGGTTTCTTTTTCTCTTTACAGAAGAGCTTTAAAAGCTAAACAAACTGAGCACATAGGTTACGGTGCTCCGGCAATGCGCCATCGCTTCCGGTGGTTCTCAATTCAGGTGGCGCTGTGGTTCTATAAATGGAATAGTCCGTTCTTTCCATCTCCACCAAATTAGCTCGCAGAAAGGTGGTTCAAACAGCTGTGAATCTTCTTCTTGCAAGGAAATCAGTTCGGTGTGTTTACAGTCTGTTGTTTGTTGAGAATAGTCCTTTTTTCTTTTATATCAATCTTGTTGTTCTTACTGGCTTGGATACATCCCATAGCGGCAGTTTATGACCGCCATCTGCTAGTGTTATCAGTTCATACTGGGGGTAAATGTCACAGAGTTGTACCTCTCTGAAGGGAGGTTTTGCAGGTCTTGCTGATTTGTGGTGTGGGCTGTAATTTATTATTTGGGAAATCAGGGTCTCCTGATGCCAAAGTCAGATAGGAGTCTAGGGTGGCACTTAGCAGAGACCTGTGAAATCTCTGGTTAGAGCAAAAGTCTCTTTGAAAGTTTGAGGGGTGTGGGAGATTGAACTCCCCCCCACCGGACCTCACAACAAAATGTAACAGAATAATGAAAGTCTGAGGTCTTATTGTAAGTGGCCAAACATTTGCACATATATCAGTACAATGATCTCTACAAAGAGTACAAAGTCTCTTAAAACGTGTTTCCTTCATTTTATACAATTTTTTTCATTGGATGTACGTGATTTTGGCATGTCCCACACACTGCTCTGCTAACTACAGTGTGTTTAATAAGTGATACTAAATCAGACATTTTTTTACATGGTTTTATTGTCCACAATAAGTTATTTGATAAAACAAATCATTTTGATCATAAATATTCTATTTTCATAATCATATTGAACATTTTGCACGTGTCCCTGAAATTGCTTTGTCATTATGGGGTAACTGCCCCTTTAAAAAACCCACTGATGTTTTCAGTGACAGCATCACAACCATTTTGTCCTTCACTGAAGGCAGAAGCAGTGGCTAGTTGCAGAGTAAGTATTTACACTTATGTTTCGTAATTTTCATCATATTATGTGTGTAGTTGGATGTTGTCAAGCTTAACATGTCCACTTTGTTGTAGTGAAATATTAGTTGATTGAAAAACCTATCAGAACTTTGTAATATATTTGTAAAACAGTCAGCTTGCTAACTGTAGCATGTTGCTAAGTCAAGGTCTATCATGTGCTCATTAAATGCTAACATTAACCAAAAATGTCCACCCTGTCAGCACGCCTTCCATGACAGGGTGGACATGGTTCGTACATTTCATGTCTGTGTGAAAGGGAGGAAGGTGTTTTGGGCTGCCCCTGCTTTAACCTTCAAGAGGTCACTCTAGCTAACGTTCCTGTTTCATCTGACAAGTCCCCAGCATGTGGAAAGACACCAGATAATCCTAGGAGACCAGAAATTATTGAGGTAAAGCACATTGGAGAATGCTGCGTCGTTAACTATGACAATGAAGCATACCCAGGTGTCATCATGGATGCAGAAGGGCACAGTGTGAAAGTTAAGTATATGCACCGCCATTGCATAAACAAGTTCCACTGGCCAAGTCTTCGGGGCGACATCTGTTGGTACCATGACTGGCAGGTACTTTGCGTAACACCAGAACCACAGGCTCTGAACAAGCACTCTGTACAGATTGAAGTGTCTGCATGGAGGTATGTGGAACAACAACTGCAGAACTGAGCCACGTCTCTGCTGAAAGGGAGAGACTGTTTGGAGATGCGTCCAAGTGATCTTTCTGTAATATTCTGTTTTTTTAAATCAACTTTTCTCCACTTAAAAAAATTTTTCTTCTTGTTCTACAGTTGAATGTTTGACTTTCACTGTGCAGAATGATGTACAGAGTTTAACGCTAGAAGGCCACATTAATGGCTCATTTTGGGCCTCTTTATTCAGTGGCTGCATGCAGGTAGAGTGGATCAAAACCAGTCTGTTCAATTGGTAATTTCCCCTTACATGGGAAAAGGCATTTTTTTACATAATTTCCTTGCATTGTTCCTTGCATTTATGAGGCCATTCAATGACATTTCACGTTGTGTCCACCCTGTCATGTCACTGTCCACCCTGTTGTTTTCATGTTCTATTAAAATAAACAAATTATTTTCACAAGTTAGCAAAATCTTTTGTGTGATTCCTTTATAAACAAATGAGGGCCAAATAGTATTGATTTAAAGTTTGACCAGATATCTTTGTTGTTAGATTTTATTTAGAAAAGAAAGTGCAACTCTCGCAGATTTTATAGAGAAACAAATTGTTTGCCATAATTTCATTATTATCCAAATACTTTTCCCATTAACTAAAATATATTGTTGAGAAAGGGACTAAATAGCTTTCTGAAAACGTACATTTTATAGTCACTATGTAATTACAATGTATTTATTCTGCTTTGAAATTGTCCATGACAGGGCGGACATATTTTGCTGTTTGCATGTAAATTGTCTGCTTGCAGTTAATTTGTAAGAAGTGTGGGAGGTTGACCAATATGCATCTCTAACAGCATAACATCTACTTAATACAATGAATATGAAGTTCAATGGAAAATCTCAGCTTTTTGGGGGGAAATGGGGAAGTCTCAAAGGCCCCTTATGGTGATATTGACTCATCTGCTTGTTTCTGGTATTTCACTCAAGGCTTTAGCGACAACAATGCTGCTGGCGGCGTCACCTGGAATCAACCACAGCAGAGAGACTCTTCTGCGCAGTCACGTTCAGGCGTCTTCCGATTCGTTTAAAAATAACCTCGAACAGAAAAACCTTACTGACAGAGCTGACCGACAGCCAATCATCACAGAGAAAGCCCGAGGGGGCGGGGTCTGTCTCCTTATAAGGGACGAGTGGTGTCGGGCAGTCAAGGTGACAGTGTGCACACCTGAAGTAGAACTGCTCCCTGCTATTTAAAGAGACTTTCCTTACATCTTTTTTACCCTGGTGTATAATAATACTAATTTTAATCAATCTACTGAAACTATTTTTAACACTTCACAAAGACTTGTAGCATCCTCTCCTGACACTCCCAAGTTCATCCTGGGACATTCCAATAATTGTCCTGTTTAAAAAGTCCCTGTGCACTTATTGCCAATGTGTTGATTGCCACACCAGGAAGGAAAAGTCACTGGACTTATGTTTTGGAAACAGTGGAGAACGTTTACACGTCTACCCCACTTCACCCAGTGGGAGCATCTGACCACAACGTAGTTTATCTCCGTCCTGCTTACCAGAGGCTGCTTGAGAGGGAAAAGCCTCAAGTAAGGACTGTTAAATGTGGGACAATGAAATATTATGGCATTGCAGGAGTGCTTGGATTGTACTTTATCGGAACAGCCCTGACATCAATGATAATGTAATGGCAGTATCTTACTGTCAATTTCTGTGTGGATTCTGTGTTACCCACTAAGTCATTCAAAGTTCATCCTAATGATAAGCCATCAAAAACAAGGGAAATGTGTATTGATTTTAGAAAGAAGTAGCCCCCAACTCTGTCACTTTGATAAACAAAAAGCCAATACAACAGGTTAGTGAGTATCTTGTGCTTGACAGTAAGTTCAAGTGGGACATGTGGACTGATCGAATTTGCACTAAGTCTCAACAGAGAATGTTCCATCTTAAGAACCTGTTGACTTTTCATGTCCGTAGTAGTGCGCTCCGAATGTTTTATTTATCCTTTATCGAAAGTATCCTCACCTTTGCTATCATCTGCTGTTTTGGCAATGTCCCGGAGGCACAAAAGAGAGAGTTAGACAAATCACATCGCTATGCAGCAAACTGATGGGCAGTACTTTGCCATGTTTGGAAAGCATCTACAGACTGAGGATGCTGAACAAGGCAAGTAACATTACTGGTGACCAAAGGCACCCTCTTGGCTATACGTTTGACTTGCTGCCTTCTGGGCAACAATACCGTCCCTCTCTATTTACAAAAAACAGAGTAAAATTCTCTTTTGTGCCTCAGGCTATTAAACTCCTTATAAGCTAAAACAGTTCTTAACCTAAGCATGCTCAGCTGTTCTGAAGAAGCTTAAACCATTCCACCCCCTCACATCTGAACATGAAGATGTTACTACTATGCTCTACAGTGGGGCAAAAAAAAAAAAAAAAAAAAAAAAAAAGTATTTAGTCAGCCACCATTTTTGTGCAAGTTCTCCCACTTAAAAAGATGAGGCCTGTAATTTTCATCATAGGTATACCTCAACTATGAGAGACAAAATGAGAAAAAAATAAAAAGAAATAAAAAAAAGAAATCCAGAAAAATCACATTGTCTGATTTTTAAAGAATTTATTTGCAAATTATGGTGGAAAATAAGTATTTGGTCAGTAACAAAAGTTCATCTCAATACTTTGTTATATACCCTTTGTTGGCAATGACAGAAGTCAAACATTTTCTGTAAGTCTTCACAAGGTTTTCACACACTGTTGCTGGTATTTTGGCCCATTCCTCCATGCAGATCTCCTCTAGAGCAGTGATGTTTTGGGGCTGTCGCTGGGCAACACGGACTTTCAACTCCCTCCAAAAGATTTTCTGTGGGGTTGAGATCTGGAGACCGGCTAGGCCACTCCAGGACCTTGAAATGCTTCTTACGAAGCCACACCTTTGTTGCCCGGGCGGTGTGTTTGGGATCATTGTCATGCTGAAAGACCCAGCCACGTTTCATCTTCAATGCCCTTGCTGAAGGAAGGAGGTTTTCACTCAAAATCTCACGATACATGGCCCCATTCATTCTTTCCTTTACACGGATCAGTCGTCCTGGTCCCTTTGCCGAAAAACAGCCCCAAAGCATGATGTTTCCACCCCCATGCTTCACAGTAGGTATGGTGTTCTTTGGATGCAACTCAGCATTCTTTCTCCTCCAAACACGACAAGTTGAGTTTTTACCAAAAAGTTCTATTTTGGTTTCATCTGACCATATGACATTCTCCCAATCCTCTTCTGGATCATCCAAATGCTCTCTAGCAAACTTCAGACGGGCCTGGACATGTACTGGCTTAAGCAGGGGGACACGTCTGGCACTGCAGGATTTGAGTCCCTGGCAGCGTAGTGTGTTACTGATGGTAGCCTTTGTTACTTTGGTCCCAGCTCTCTGCAGGTCATTCACTAGGTCCCCCCGTGTGGTTCTGGGATTTTTGCTCACCGTTCTTGTGATCATTTTGACCCCACGGGGTGAGATCTTGTGTGGAGCCCCAGATCGAGGGAGATTATCAGTGGTCTTGTATGTCTTCCATTTTCTAATAATTGCTCCCACAGTTGATTTCTTCACACCAGGCTGCTTACCTATTGCAGATTCAGTCTTCCCAGCCTGGTGCAGGTCTACAATTTTGTTTCTGGTGTCCTTTGACGGCTCTTTGGTCTTGGCCATAGTGGAGTTTGGAGTGTGACTGTTTGAGGTTGTGGACAGGTGTCTTTTATACTGATAACAAGTTCAAACAGGTGCCATTAATACAGGTAACGAGTGGAGGACAGAGGAGCCTCTTAAAGAAGAAGTTACAGGTCTGTGAGAGCCAGAAATCTTGCTTGTTTGTAGGTGACCAAATACTTATTTTACCGAGTAATTTACCAATTAATTCATTAAAAATCCTACAATGTGATTTCCTGGATTCTTTCCCCCCATTCTGTCTCTCATAGTTGAAGTGTACCTATGATGAAAATTACAGGCCTCTCTCATCTTTTTAAGTGGGAGAACTTGCACAATTGGTGGCTGACTAAATACTTTTTTGCCCAACTGTATGTCTGATGAATGTTTGGTTATTGTTATTTATCTATCTTGGAATACCACGTGTGATCTGCTGCAACCCAATTTCCCTACAGGGACAAATAAACTGTTACTACTAATACTGTCTGGACTAGCTCTTCCTCTTCCTTCCCTCTGTCCTTCCTCCTCCTCTCTGACCTCGGTGTTCCTTCTTGTTGACAGGAAGTCTCACTCTGTCAGATCACCTGTTCTCCATCATCATGTCTGACTGGACCGAATGTCTGAAGTTTGGTATCAACATCACCAAACAGACCAGTGAGGTAAGGGAACTACTGACCAATCAGCTGCAGGCTCTGATTCTCTTCTGACTGAGTAAACAATTAATCAATAGTATCCCAGCAGCTGATTTGTCTGTCCAATCAGATGAGAGTAAACACACTTCAAGACACCCAATGACAAACACACACATGCACACACACACACACACACACACATCAAAAGACTCCCCATTTTCTTGAAGGCTTTTAATTTGAAAAATAACAAAGAGGTAATGAAGACAAATGTGTTTCCCACAGATCATCCTCACTGCGTTCAAGCAGCAGAAACAGGTTCATCTCAAAAGTTCTCAAGCTGATCTGGTGACGGAGACAGATCTGAGGGTGGAGACCATCTTGAAATCTGCCATCAAGGACAAATACCCTGTGCACAGGTCCTGATCCTGATCCCGATCCTGGTCCTTACTTTTACCTGTCACTTTCTTCTATTCTGTTGATTCTTCCTCCTCTTCTCTTTAGTTGTCATCGGTTTTAGAGAAATATTTACTTTGTCCTTGATGTACACATCAACTTAAAGTTCTCAATGACATCATAGATCATATACTGTTCACAAACCTTTAAATGAAACTGTTTCTGACCCAACGACAGTATCAAAAGAAGTCAGATGGTAGATATGACCCCTGACCTCTGACCTCTGACCTCACCTTCAGGTTCATAGGGGAGGAGTCTGTGGCGGCAGGTGAGTGTGTTGAGCTGACAGATTCGCCCACCTGGATCATTGACCCGATCGACGGGACTGTTAACTTTGTCCACAGGTGAGAGGCTTCACTCGATCTGATGTCACATCCATCAACAGGATGATCCAACTGTGCTGTGATGACCTCATAAGTTCATTGATTTGCTCTGTTACACGCTGCCTCCTGCTGATGTTTCACAATAAAAGCAATGCAGTCATTCTGCTGCTGCAGGACTTTATTTTGAAAGTGCTGGAGGAAGTATGACTGTAGTTGATCAGTGTGTAACGAAAAGTGATGCTTGACAGGTTTCCCTTTGTGGCCATCTCCATTGCTTTCACAGTCAACAAGCAGGTAAAAGCACCTGTCAGCCAGAGGTTAGAGGTCGGAGGTCAGACAGGAATTAGGCTGACATGTTGCTTTTGCTGTTTTTTTCAGACGGAGTTTGGGATTGTGTACAGCTGTGTGGAGGACAAACTCTTCTATGCTCAGAGAGGAAGGGGAGCGTTTCTGAACGGGGAGCCGCTGCATGCCTCCGGACAGGAAGGTGACATCACATTAACCCATTCACACCATGACGATAGAAACAACCAAACTGCGGGAGTGTTAAGGTGGTATTGATATTGCTGTGTGACAGTTACAGTGGTATTTTCTTTCTTACCCAATCAGACATCAGCAAGTGTGTGGTGGTGACAGAGATTGGGGCAGAGCGCGATGACCTTGCTCTTTCCACTATGACCTCCAATATCTTCAGATTGCTCAGAATACCAGTTCATGGGTAAGAACAGGCTCCGCCCCACATGCCTCTGCAGGTCATGTGACGTTGCAGCAGTTGTTGAGGTTGCTGTGGCTCACCTGCTGTAAATACAGGACTAATGGATGACCTGACTGTAATCTCTGCCTGAGATGACAGTAAAGGTGAACCTGACAATGATGATGATGATGAAGTCAGGTGGCAGGGCTTCTCTGGTTTGTGCTGTATCCCCGATGATATGTTGTGTGTGTGTTTCAGGGTGCGTGCGTTGGGGACAGCGGCAGTTGACATGTGTCAGGTGGCAACAGGTGGAGCCGACGCCTACTACCACATAGGGATGCACTGCTGGGACATCGCCGCGTCCAGCATCATTGTCCAGGAGTCTGGAGGTGTTGTCATGGATACAAATGGTCTGTATCTGAATTGTGAGGTTACGTCTGACCTGAGTGCGCCTGTGGGGGTGGGTTCTATCTGATGTGTCTATATGTCGGCAGGGTCCCCGTTTGATATGATGTCAAGGAGAGTCATCGCTGCCAGCTCCACAGCTGTGGCCAATCGCATCTCTCAGGTGGTCCAGGACTTTCCCTGTCGCCGTGACGATGAGGATCAATCCAAGTGTATCTGTGGAGCGAAAGGTGTGAACAAAGTGTAGGTCAGCTGACAGGACGTTGGATGTTTTAAAACATGAATAAATCCTAAGTGAAATATTCTCTTCTTTCTTTGCTTCCAATTCAACCCAAATAAACGAATGAAGCCTTTCTTCTGTTCCTTTGGAATTATTCATGAGAAGAAATGACCCATAAGTTTATCATTTAGCTTAGCATCATTAGCATGATGATGTTTACATTAAGGCTTTGTGTTTTATGTATGATGTCATTTATTTTATGTTATAATTGTATCAGATACTGATACACAACAGCTCAGAAAACAGACGTATTTAAACTTAGACCTGGACTCTGATCTGAAGAGCCTTAAACCTTCATTCTATCTACTGACCACCAGGGGGTGACTGCACTGGCTGTAAAAGAAGTCAGGTTGTACTGAAGTCTATGGGAAAATGTCCCTCCTCCTCCTTTATACTGAAGTCTATGGGAAAATGTCCCTCCTCCTCCTTTATATTGAAGTCTATGGGAAAATGTCCCTCCTCCTCCTTTATATTGAAGTCTATGGGAAAATGTCCCTCCTCCTCTCTGATGAGTTTATGGTCTCAGTCTCTAGTTTACAGTCTTCAGTACAACATGATGTTCATTTTTAGATGATGCTCCATTTAGAGGGAAACAGACCAGGGACGAGGGGAGGGGTTAGGGGCGGGGCTACTGTGTGACTGACAGGCTGTACCACCCAATCAGGATTGAGTCCAGTGCGGGTCAGATACACCTTCTCCTCCAAATATGGATGAATTAAAAACTGGCTTCAAATCAGAAGTTCGTAAACTAACGAGTGAAATCACGGAGGGTTGAGTCTCGGGCCGTAGTTTCACGGAGTCAGCTGCAGGAGCCGCTGTGCTGCTAATCATCAGCCGAAGAAGAAGAAACCCGGAAATCCGTGAAGCCGCTGATCCGCTGCATAGAATCAGGAGACGGAGCTGAGGTGAACTTCAGGTGGACTTCAGCAGGTGAGACAGACTGAACCTCCTTCTGTTTGTTGTTTGTTCAGCATCCGCTGCTTCGTTTTTTTGTGTGCATTTGTCCACATAGTTTAACACCACAGGGTGTCAACATTATATGAGACTGATGCACTTTTAGTCTGCAGCTAAATATTTTATTATTTCAGTGTGTGTCCATGACCATTAGCAGTCCTCCCTGGAAGCTAGTTTGTTGGTCGTTATTGAGTGAAATGACCTTTGTGTGGCAGGGAGGGCAGAGCTCCACCTCAGTGAATACAGGACAGAGAAGATGAGGAAAGATGGACAGGGGAAGGGAAGCAGGTGGAGTGAAGGAAGCTGTGCTTTTCCTGTCACGTCACTCGGAATTAAGAGAGTCCAGGTTTCTGTGTAGATCTGTGGAGAGATGGGAGTCAAGAGAGGTGAAGTTTGCTTCATTTTTTACTTCTGTCTTTAACTGAAGAGTCAAACTGACGGAAGCTTCGCTGCCATTTTAAGTTTCTGTTTAGAAACACACGCAGCGCGACAGCAGGAGTCCTTTACGGCTCCTTGACGTCACCGTACAAGTCTGTTAATACGTCTCATTAGCATCATTAATCAACTATCAACATTGATCAATAAATCAAATGATGATCAGCTGACAGCTGCGCCCTCCTGCTGTCATTGTCTGACGTCACACTAAGTTTGTGAATTCTTGGCTTTGGCTTTGAAAGTTTTTGGAAAAGTACATATAAAAGAAAATGGAGAATTGAAAATGCCTGACACATATACAGCAGATCTTATATTTGAATGTGTGTAACAGAACTGTAACACACAACTAACATTACATAACACAACGCTAACAACGTGTGTTTGTGTGTCTTCTCTCTACATCAGGAGCTAATCCTCCAACATGGTTGACCTCTGGCAAAACGCCATGGACCACGCAGTCGCCATCGCCAGGAGAGCTGGAGAGGTCTGTGTGTGTGTGTGTGTGTGTGTGTGTGTGTGTGTGTGTGAGAATGATCAGCTGTATTGATCTGTGTGTTGTTTAGGTGGTGTGTGAGGCGCTGCACGAAGACAGAAAGGTCATGACAAAGAGTTCATCGGTCGACTTGGTGACACAAACTGACCAGAAGGTTGAGCAGCTCATCATCCAATCAGTGAAGGAGAAATTCCCCACACACAGGTAGGAAGCTGGACCACCTTCAGAAAATCACTGATAACTAATCAATTTCATTAATCCATACTGGGTTATTACATCATCTGAGTCCTTCAGACCTAACTGTGTTTAATGGCAATTAGTGAGGTCAGAGGTCATTAGGATGTTGTTCACATGGCAACTGAATGAAAACACAATGTGAAACATGATGATGTTAAAGTTTTTACAAACGTGTGTGTGTG
The DNA here is from genome assembly GCA_034769265.1 of Remorina albescens. NCBI lineage: Eukaryota > Metazoa > Chordata > Actinopteri > Carangiformes > Echeneidae > Remorina > Remorina albescens. The sequence goes on along the minus strand of CM068478.1, from coordinate 72,126 downwards.
TGTGTGTGTGTGTCAGGTTCATAGGGGAGGAGTCAGTGGCAGCCGGTGAAGTTTGTGAGCTCACCGACAGTCCGACCTGGATCATCGACCCAATCGATGGGACAACCAACTTTGTTCACACGTGAGTTATTGAAGTGAACACGAGGTCTTCATCATGACATCATCACCATCATCAAAATCAGTTCCTATCAAAAACGCTCTGACGATAACAACTCACGTGAAGCTAACAGCAAATATTCTGTTGACGTTTATTGCTTTTAATAACTTTCTCTTTAATAGATTTCCTTTTGTTGCTGTTTCCATCGGATTCTCTGTCAACAAACAGGTCAGAGGTCCCATCACTACAGTCTATGCTGTACTGTAATAAATACAAACATTATTTATACAGCACTTTGCTGATTAGATGAAAGTCAAAGTGCTTTATGATATCAAGTTGAAAAAAAAAAAGCATTAAAACAAGTTAAATCAAACAACAAACATCAAATATGACTGAACTTTGAATAGAGAAAAAGCTCTTAGAATAATAAATTAAAGAGACTTCAAGCTCTGCTGCCAGTTTTCTCTTGTCAGTGTATTTGAAGTGTGAGGCAGGTAAAGATGTGTTTCAGACGTGTTTTATATAGACCAGCACCCTGATCACATGACAGGTCGACCAGCTGCCTCCATGACTGTGACTTATTACAGTACAGCTGACATTTTATATCTTTTTACCACAAATCATTTAAAAATACAACAAAACTTCTTAAAAAACTTTTATCTTGATAAAATTATGGTTCTACTTGAGGATCCTGACAGGAAGTGAACTGGCTCTGTGCTGATCAGTCAGTCATGTTACACCCTGACCTCGACACATGTCTCCGCCCCTTCAGAGTGAGTTTGGCGTGGTTTACAGTTGCCTGGAAGACAAGATGTTTACGGCAAGGAGGGGCAGGGGGGCATTCTGTAATGGTCAACCGCTGAGTGTTTCTGATCAGGAAGGTCTGTGATCAATCATCATAATGTTTTGAACCAATCAGACACATGATCTAACTTCTGAACATGTGTTCCTTTGCAGACATCAAACAGTCAGTCATTGCCACAGAGTTTGGATCAAACAGAGACCCTGAAGCTGTCAACAACATCTTCACCAGCCTGAGGAACATCTTGAGCCTCCCCATCCACGGGTCAGTGACATCTGATCTCTGTGTTAATACAATGATGTTTAGCTGTGTCATTCAGACTACTTGTGTCTCCAGGGTGCGTGGAGCAGGAAGTGCAGCCATAAACCTGTGTCTTGTGGCGTCGGGTTGTGTTGAAGCATATTATGAGATTGGGATCCACGTCTGGGACATTGCTGCTGGCTCACTGATTGTCACAGAGGCTGGTGGCATCCTGCTGGACGTGGAAGGTGAGATGGTCCAACAACTCCTCAGAATTTTATGACTGTGGTACTTCACTAACTGGTACTATGTCCAGGGGGACCAGTGGACTTGATGTCCCGGAGGATCATGGCTGCCAACAACAGAACCATCGCCGACAGGCTCATCAGAGAGATCCAGTCCTTCAGCCCCCCAAGAGATGATGCTCCACCACTGCTACAGTGACCAGCTGCTGGTCGTCAGCTCAGGTCACATGATTGATTGATTAATAAACTCTGATTAATAAAGTGGACCAAAATTAGATCAGTGTCTTCATTATTTCGAGACCTGAGGCCTGTACTATGAGGCGGCATTTGGAATTATCAAGGTAAGTTCAGGTTAAATCCTGGTTTTCTGGGTTTTCTGCGTTTTTGGTCCTACAAACAGGTTACATTGGAGACTGGGATCCTGGATTATAAAAGAGCATGTAGTGTAAAAAACTTGTAGAATATGTTATGAAACCAATAGAAATGCCTATTGAAACACAAGTGAATTGACAAAAGGACAACCACTGGCGTATAATTTTTTATTTATGGCAACAAAAGAGGAGGCTGAAACATTGATTGTTAAAGACAACATTTATTATAATTACTATTGAATGCCCAACAAACTGATCGGACTTACACTAATGACGATAAAAGATTCTTAATGAGGTCAATTAGCATGTTAGCTCGTTAACACGGGTCATTAAGGTGAACACAGTTCCAGTGGATACCATTATTTTAACAGCTAAACTCTAAATGTCTCAGTTTGAGGAAAAGTCAGTGGTTACTATGGTGACAGAGCATTGATTGGCTGATTGGCAGTTGTAACAGGAGCAGGCAGAGTCAGTCTGTCAGAATGTGAGTGGGGTGCGTCGCTGCTTCCTCAGCGGGATTCTTTTGGTCAGAGTCTGAGGAGACAGAGAATACTCCACTGTGATTGGCTGAGAGGAGGCAGTGACACAATGAAGCAATATCTTAGTGAATGACCTGCAGATCAACGGTCATTAAAGGTTTGATAATGTGGAGTTTATTAAAAAGTCTAAATATTAGTTTTTATCTCTTTAACATTTAATTTTCTAAGATCTTTTAAAATGAAGGACTTTATTTTTTCCAGCTGATTACCAATGACCTGTACCTACGATGACATCACTGACCTGCCTGAGGCGCTGTGCAAACATTGGATCAGGTTCATCAGGTGCCCTGGTTGGCACAGTGACGTGCCAGCGCTGGAGTTCAACCATCATCTCAGCTGGACTGAAGAGAACAGCCGGGTCAGCATTGCAACGATTGATCAGCTCCACCAGACACTCCTTGTAGTGCAACCTGCAGAGGAGACAGATAAGACAACCCTGACTGATTGCAGGCTGGGTGCCTGTTACCAGGAACACTGGTCTTACTGGCAGTATCCTCTGTGCTCAGGTATGCTGGGTTGTCCACATGGCACCTCCCGCTTGCCACCATCTTCTCTCAGCTCCAAAACCAAACAGACTCCTGAAAACCAACAGTCAGGTCACTCACACAGGAAGTGTCCATCTGGAATGCACCTGAGGAGCATGAACAGACCTCACCTGTTGTGCCAGGGTCAGATGACTTGCTACTGGCTAATTTCAACCAGGAGGGAGACACTCTGTAATACTGACAATAAACAGTCCTCATTAGCACCATCCACACATCACCTGCGTCCACCTGAACTCATCACGGTCTGGTCTCACCTGCAGCAGCAGGTGTAGGCGGGTCACACTCCAGTCTCTCAAGTGATACAGGCAGTCTCTGGGGTGGTGGGCATGAAGACCTTTGGTTCCACAGTCAGCAGAAAATCCACAGGCCTGAGGATTTGAACATTAAATCTGCAATCACTTCAGCTGTCTCGTTGAAAACCTGGCAGTAGCACCCACAATAGAACAGGACTCACAGCTCCCAGACTGAAGGTCTGGCTGCAGCCTCCACAGAACTGGTGCTGACACTGACTGCAGGTAAAGTGAAGACAACCTCCTCTGGAAACACTGAATATTAACTGACAGTTTGGACACTCTGAAGACACACAATAGAACTCATTAGACCACATGAGACACCACACACAGTCAGCATCATACAGTCCATTAGAGAAAATGTTGTTGTTCATCAGCAGAAATGCTCAGACTTGTGGCTTGGTTCTACTAAGAACTTTATGGGTGTTTGAAAAATGTTCTCCCCATTTCCTCCCGCCCCTACACCACTCAACCCTGTAGTGGAAACAGCGTCCTGTGGACTGGGGTCCTGGAGGCTGCTCCAGGACCTGGTATAAGGCTTGGATGGTGCTGTTTACCAATGCTGTTGTAGCTGAGGAGAACGGGGTTGCGGTCCAGCTGGTTCTGTTGCTGCCAGATCCTGAACTGCTCACAGGTCAGATCCTGATGCTGAGGAGACCACTGCAGAGACATGGAAACAGATGTAGGGGTGTGTGTGTGTGTGTGTGTGTGTGTGTGTGTGTGTGTGTGTGCGTGTTTTGCGTGTGCGTGTTTTGCGTGTGTGTGTGCGCGTGCCTTACAGGTGCTCTGCACTGAGAGCAGGTGCTCTTCTTACAGCTTGGGCAGTCCATCTTCAACCTGTCAGACTCATGAAGCAAACCGAAAGAACACTGATACACATACACACACACACACACACACACACAAGCAAAATCTTAGTGTACTGAAAATGAACTGACCGGATGTGTGACCTGATGTGTAAACATGTAAACATATAAACATGTTTACATGTTTGTCCTCAGAGAAACTTTCACAGACAACAGTTCAAACTGAACCTGTTTCCACAGAGATGTCTTCCTGTCTTCACTGACGGACAGCTGATTCAGGTCTAACCCTGATTATAGTTAAACCTGAATCAGGTACCTGGTCTATTGTAGTCCTGCCTTTCTGGTTCTTACATGGGCACACCAGCAGAAGTTTGGCATCTCCTGCAAAGCTCGGTCTCTGAGTTTCCTCTGAAAGAGCTCATGGATCTGAGTAGGCAGGAAGTGACGGATCTACACAAACAAACAAACAAAAACCAGTGAGATGAACAGGCTGGAGGACAACTATACCCCGAATTACACCAGCTCCAGGTGAGGCCTCACCTGAGTGTCCAGCAGGTTGAAGTAGTCCATAGACTCTTCCATTCGCCTCAGACCTCTGACCTCAGGTCTCCCACACTGAGGACAAACCAGCTGATCAATAGTTCGCTCTCTAATGGCCACAGAGAAGAAACTCTGAAAACATGACTGACAGAGGAAACAGGAGCAGTGAGTCATCGTGATGATCTGTAGGAAACAGGAGGAGAGGAGAAAGATGACATCATACTCATCTGGCCTGGACACCTGAGGACGACCGGTCCAGACAACATCATGAATACACAACTATACACAAAGACACACACAGTCATGTGACTCACCTTACTGAATGTCACCTGCTCATGACAGATGGGGCAGCTGTGAGTCAGAAACTTGAGGGCTGATGGGAAATCTTTGTTTAGCTGGACCGCTTCCATGACATCACTGGGACTAAAGCCCCGCCCCTCCATCTTCATGAGACACAGGAATATGGCCGCCTGGTCTGGACGGAGATGGGATGCCATCTGAGGGGGTGGAGGACACTTCAGACCAGCTGGAAATATCTGAAGACACCTGAGACTGATTGAGACCTGCTGTTGTCCCCCTCACCTTCATGTAGTCTGGCCCAACTGCTTGTCTAGACTGGAAGTCTGGAAGATCCTGATCCTGATGTGTTTCAGAACCTGGTGTAGGATCTGCTATGTGTCTGTCTGTGCTTGCTTCTGTATGGACAATCCATAAAGATGAGTCACTCTCCTGGTCTCGGTTTGTCTCTCCATCCAGTGTCAGAGTCCCCATCACCCTGCTTAGGCAGTCTGTAGGGAGACCTGCAGGGACCAGACCCAGAGTCTGAACCATCAAGAAGTATCTGAGATCATCAAGATCTCCTCTGTATTCTTCACCTTCTCACCTGAGGAAGAGGAACTAAGGAAGGGGTTGTTGTGGTTAGTAGACAAGTTGGAAGAAGGAGGAGCACTGAAGTCAATCCCCAAAAGTTCTTCTGTGTATGACTTCCTCACCCTAACCTCCCTGCTCTGTTCCCATTGGTTATCTGAAACACAGGTAGGGTTGGGGGCAGGGTTTCCACCTGGTCAGTTCAGGCAAAAGCTGACATGCTACAGTTAGCATGGAAACAATCCTCTCAGGCCAACAGGAAATGTACCTTTCTGTCCAGACATGTGGGAGGGGGAGAGGTGACGGCTCTGTAGGGAGGTGATGATGGGATGGTGAGGGCTGCAGGAGGAGGAGCCAAAACAGACAATCTCTTTGACAGGTACACAGGCTCCACTGATGATTGATTATTATTAATAACCTCTACATCTAGCAATCATAAATGCCTCAGGCTGTGTTTACCTCTCTGACCTTCCACTGTTGACTGACAGCGAGACCTGCACACCTGCAGGGGGCGTGGCTTGTACAGGACACCTGGCATAAAGTGGTGTATCCAGATGGAAGGCCCGCCTCATCTCTGACACGAGCTGTGATAGGTCAGACACACCCTGACAGGAAATGATATCGTCAACATATAAACAAGCTGTTGTTTGTTACCTAGACTCTATTCAATAAAGTTTTGTATTGAATTTAAGGTCTCATTTAGACCCAGTTCCCATTTGAGACCCCCTTTTAAGATCCCAGTGCAGCATCCTGGGGACCTGGACCGCCAGCTATAACCTCATCCCATCTGCACTTGCTCAGCAGGACTTACATGGGTCCAGTTCCTCAGTCCATCCAGACTGATGTTGCCTGAAGCATCCACACAGGAACAGGTTGGGTTAATCACCATGGAGACGGATGGACAGACATAACAGCGGGGACGGGACTCCGGGTGGGTCTCATGAAGCCAGATGCACACTGGGATATTATAGTCACTTCCTGTAGAAACACAAATCCAGACTAATCAGGTACCAGGACTCAATACTAGACAGTTAGGAAGAGATTTATAGATCAGACTGATCCAGACAAGATCCAGACAGGATCTTAGCGGTCCAGAATTCAGACCTTATAACCATAGCTAACCTAGCCCAGCCAGGACCAGTGCCACTGCCATCAGTCAGGGGTACTAATGACGTCAAGACCACAGCTCCAACCTGCAACTTTTAAACACCATGTTCCGAGCATCCCTGAGGACCAGAGGCAGAACCTGGAGACCTCCCAGATGGTGATCTGGATTTCTCACTTTCTCTGATCGGGCCCAGCTCATCGACAGGTGGGTGTCAGCATCTATCTTCACCCACGAGTCCTGGACCTATGACTGCTGCTTTGATAAGTGACCAGAGTAAATCAGTGGTCTGTGTCCTCAGGTGGTCTGGGTCCACGGACTGATGAACTGCCTTGTGGTGTCCGGTAGAGACTGTACACTTGGTAACACCACGAAATAAAGCCAAGATGCAAGCAATGGCCAACTTAGGTGAGATTCAGGGGAGGAGTCTGTGGGAGGATGAGCTTGTACAAAGCAGCTAATTCAGCTGGTCAGGTCTGACCCGGTTTGATCTGGACTGGACCTAGTCATATGATAGACTCACCTTCATAGTGAATTGGAACTGTCCCGGCTAAGTACACCAGCTTTTTCTTCTCTTTGCTTGGAAAACCTGCGAAAAGACACGTTTGAATTTATTGCTTATCAATTACATCTGTGATTAACAATGATTACGATGACTATCAATCGTTGATTCAGAGACTCTCCAATATATCAGTCTTCAGTGTGCATCATGCTTTTATTTTGAAACAGGAAGTGGACAACTGTATACTCACAGTAAAAATCCACATATAGACGCAGATCAGGGAAAAGAGTCCGGACGGTGTGCAGGTCAGACAGAGTCTCTGCTGGGTGGCTGTAGTGACACTGAGGGCACATCGATACTTGTTGTGTTAGCATGCTGCTAACTAAGATGGAAGTTCTGGTTGTATTCAGCAGGTCGAGTGAGACTTAAACCTCTTTCCTGACCAATAAAGTTTGACTTTGAAGTTTAAAGAGGTTAAAGTTCAGCCCTCACCTCCATCAGAGTGCAAAGCTCCTCCTCAGCGGCGACTCGCGGCATTTCATCCAAAACTTGGCCGGCAGCTCGTCACGTCTGAGGCTAACAGGCTAACATCTGTTTGGGCACACCCACTTCCGCTCCCAGCTTTTCAGATTAAAAGACAAACTAATGACGCGACAACGTGCAGTCAGGATGGGTGTTTTGTTGTTGGATTATGAAAGTGACACTGGTCGAAACTGCATCAGCTAACATTTCCATTATTATTTATAATACCTGTCACAATAATAATAACTATAGTATCTTAACTGTGAACACAACCGTTCATCAAATCTGGACCAGGAAGAACCTCATCACTGCATACAAATCACATGTTTATTTGAGAACGTGGACATTTATCATTTCCTCTAAAGAGGTCCAGGTCCAGTGGTTTCAGTACAGGATGTTATCTGATTCTCTTGGACCACTCTCCAGCACAAAGCTGCTGTTTGTCAGCTGTGACCAGGTGACCCCTCCTCCCACCATACACAGCTGTCACCTGCTGACCTGTCACCATGTGACCTCCTGGAACAAAAGACACAGGAACAGAAAGTGATGTGGTGCTTTATTGATCAGTGAATATAGATTCTGAAATAATGAACAAATTTAACACAATTTTCATAATGAACTGTCTGAGCCTTCAGACTCAAAACTCCCATCAGTCTCAGATGGGTGTGGCCCTCCACTCCTTGCCCTCTGTCAGAGCTCGTGGCTGGTGGATAAACACGCTGTATCGCACGCCTTGATTGGCTGCTGCCCTAACGAATCGGCTGTTTGCTGTCATGGTAACAGCTTTCAGCGAGTCTCCGGTGCCGAAGATTGTGAGCGAGCGCTGGTTGACCTTGGCGCTTGGCGTGAGCCGCAGTGTTCGCTCTGACGGTTGGTCATCCACCAGGTGGAGGCGGCTCAGTAGCTTCTGTGCGCGCTCCTTCTCCCCCGGACCCCCGAGTGTGTCCAGGATCAGCTGGAAGTCAGAGACTGCGGCGCGGCAGGCAAACAACTCCTTACCTGCCATGAAGGCGTCAAGCTGTGGCAGCACCTGTACACGGCGCTCCTGGGCGGCCTGCTCTGTCAACACATGCTCCCTGAAGGTGAAGTGACAGCGGCCATGACTCAAGGATGACACGTACGTGATGAGTGTGGTGATGTCCAAGTTCACCCGTTCGCACTCTTTTACCTGCAACTGGGTTGGAAACGCCAAGCTGGCCACCACGGTGTCACGGTCCACCCGGGTGAGCTCAGACGCATCCACTTCATCTTCTGTCATCTCCCTCTCCCCGGCTACCTCATCCTCTTCATCGCTTCCTCCGTCCGTCACCACAGAGTTGACAGCAATGATATCCCCGCGGACAGCCACACCCATGTCCCTGAGGCAATTGGCCATAGGGCAAGAGACACCGTTGTAAAAGGCAAACACAATGTGGGGGTGTCGGTAGTGAACAGGTTGCTGGCGACTGGCCTGCAGGAAATCCTCCGCCTGGCTGATGATGCTCTTGTCCCCGTACTGACCCCGCCCCTGCCAGATGTTGTGCAGAGCCTCTGCCTTTCTACCGACCGCCTTCACCCAGGTGTGTCCCCCATTTGCCACCACGTCCACCACCAGAGTCTGGCGGGCACCGCAGGCATCCTGGTAGGTGAAGACATGCAGCAGAGCCACCACGTCTTCCAGGCTCTCAGCTGACTCCACGATAGCTGTCAGGTGAGTCAGGTTGGTGCTGTGCAGGTGAGACTCTTTGACCTGCAGTTCTCCCGCCTCCACGCGCCGCAGGAAGCGCAGCTCAGCCCGTAGTTTACCACAGAGCTTCTGGTGACCCTCCACCCCAGGACACAGCTGCTGGGCCCGCTGCAGCAGCTCCTGGGCGGCGCCGATCCTCTGCTGCAGAACCACCTGCACCGACATGACGGCATCACACCTGAGGACACACACAGGTGAGACCATTAACCTGAATAAGAAACGACCCGAACCACAACACACAGCTTTACTAGTGATCCTCCATGACTGCCCCCGCCCCTCCGCCCCCATTACAGTAAACAGTTGCCCCCCCCCATAAATCAGTCATCTTTATATTCGTCCGTTTTTACATCCGCTCTTCAAACTTCAGCTGTTAGCTTGTTAGCTCTGGAAGCTAATAGTGTCACCGTGTAACGGCATTCAGCCCCTCTAACGTTCATGATGTAGACCCTATAGTTATCAAAACAGATTTTTTAAACATAACCTTAGCCCAAAATGTGTGTCGTTAACTTACGGCAGCTGCGACGTGACCTTTATTTCGCGGGTTCAGCTCCCGGTATCCGCTGTATGTTAATGCTAATGCTAACTGACAACTTACCCCCCTCAGTGACCCGGATATGGAGGCGGGGTTTATCGTCACTTCCTGTCATATAAATTTAACCATAGGAAAATATATTTATATTTATGGATTTAACTGTTTTCATCCCAGAAATGGGGCAGTTTACTTTCAGTCACTTATCCGTTTTTGGCTTCTGTTTATTTATAAATATAGAGTGTTTCCTGTTCACGTCACCAGGACGTCATGCCATCATCCCGTCGTTAAACAAATCAAAACATTTTTGATTTGGAACGACAAATAAAACTTTATAAAAACACATCAGTTACTAAAAAAAAACCCATATAATGATCAAATAGTTTAGTTGGGTCAACGCCTCAACAGTGAAGGTGTATTATTTATATCTAGAGTTAAATATTGAATTTTTTTGCAGATGATCTACTGATTAGCATAGCACAGACAGACACTCCCAGAATTGATGAAAATGTTAAAGGAATACTGTGTAGTGTCTGGATACAAAATCAATATTAGTAAATCTCAAGTCTTAACCTTTAACTATGAACCACCATTGGAGATTAAGAAGTTATGTCATTGGAAATGGGATACAGAGTTCATTAAGTATCTGGGAGTCATACTGCCGAAGGATCTTTCAAAGATGTTTGAGCTCAACTATGGACCCCTAAATTCAAAGATAAAATCAGACATACAAAGGTGGAATGTTGTTCCCTCTCTAGGTTTGAGCTCTACGATAGAATCAATTAGGTTGAATATCTTGACAAGACTACTTTACCTCTTCCAGTGCCTGCCAATCGAAATACCACTTACATTTTTTTTAGAATGGGACAGGTGGTCGAGATATATTTGGAAAGGGAAAAAGGCCAGGATTAAATATAGAACTTTGCAATTGAAAAAACTGCCTGCCTAACAGAGTATTATCATGCAGCCCAATTGAGACCATTAATTTGTATACTCTCACCAATATACACTGCAGGCTGGAAAGATATAGAAGGTACAAGAGTGAAAGGAACACCAGTAGCAGCCCTACTAACAGATAAGAAATTGCAAGATGACCTTATGATTTCAGAGGATCACATGCCTGACATCTTATTAAAGTCCTGGCAGGAAGTAGTAAAAACTTGTAGATAGGAACATGCATCTAAAATCCTGAGGTGGTGTGCCTACGATTCGGATTTTGAACCAAACAAAAACAACGACAGATTTAAGAGATGGATCCCAAAGGGCTTAACCACCTATTACTCTTTTGTCCACAAGGGGGCATTCCAGAGATTTGAAGCTCTGCAAAACGAACAAGGGTTGGGAAAAGGGGACTTTTACAGGTATCTGCAAATTAGAAGCTATTTTAATCATCACATGAAAGAAGCCTGCTTCCTGCAGGCGTTTTTATCACAGCTTAAGTCCCGGTCTTGCAACAAAATTATATCCAGACTGTACAATGGCATCCAAAAAATCAAAACAAGACAGTACAATATATATAAAGAGAAGTGGGGAAAAGAGGGAAAGGCAGTGATCTCTGTGGAGAGTTCGGACAGAGTGTGCCAGTTACAGTGGAGATCAACAGGGTCAAACATATGGCGTGAGTTTTGTTGGAGGAACATTGTGAGATATTTTATGACACCCATTCAGAAAAGACATCAGGGTAATGGTGATTTTTGTTAGAGACTATGTGGCACTAATGGAGCCAATCACTTCCACATTTTCTAGGACTGCCGGGTTATCACAGAATTCTGGGAAGGAATCCATAAACATATAACAAATGTAATGAGGATGAATATGACCTTCAACTATGAATCTATGTATATGGGAGATATTGACTTTCACAATTGGAACAAGAATGATAAAAAATTGCTTTGGTAACTATTGGCAGCGGCAAAAAATCTATCACGGCCTAAAGTAGAACCACCCACCATCGAAGAGTGGATGAATATAGTACATGAAATTTACATTATGGAAAAACTTTCATTTCCCTTAAGAGCACAAAAAGAAAAGTTCTATCAGATCTGGTCCAAATGGACTGAGTCCACAAACCTGTAAGATCTGATTTCACTTGAGTCTACTTGTAATGTGTGACTCTCCACTCTTCACTTAAAATACCTTTGTACCACTTGAATAATTATTTTATTTAAGATTTTTTGGTCCTTTTTTTAAAAAAATGTTTTCACTATACGTGAAACTGAGACGCCTCAGGAAGTGAGCTCCCCTGGTTTTGTTCACTGGATACAAGGCTTGAATGACTTTAAAACTATTTGGAAGAGCAGCATGGAAAAGACACTTGGACTTTCTGGAACCACCCTACCCAATTATTAAGGGGAATGGAGTGGATAAACCAAAGGAAAAGAAACTTTAGGGATCTATGGAAGGATTGGAATGTTGTAAATGAAACTGTAAATATCTGCTTTTCCAAATCAAAGGGGAAAAAAATAATGAATTTAACCTGTTTAACTAAAAGTACGTGTTTTGACGCTGAAGCTGATTAAAATGCATAGCTTTCTGTTACACAGGTTTTATCCTATACACTGGCACCTGCTACAATTTGCAAAAACAAGTCGAGTCCAGTTGTACCAGAGACTGCTACACATTTTGTGATGGCACTTTTTCTAGAAATCTTTGGGAAGAACTCAATGTTTTTATGTCCTCCAACTTTTGTAGTATTTCCCCCTTAGAAATAAAGTTCCTCTGGGAATTTAAAATGTATTGTTTGATGAATAACTGAAGGTAACAACATGTTGTACCTTTCTGTCCTCTTCCTGTCAGGCTCCTCTTCTATGGAACCAACTTCCAGTATCGGTCCGGGGGGCAGACTTTTTAGCAATTTTCAAGACCAGGCTTAAAACTTTTCTGTATTCTGTAGCTTATAGTTAAAAAGTTAAAGTTCATTTACTCTTTAGCTCTGCTGCTATAGACCTAGACTGCTGGGGGAAGGACTGAGCACCTCTCTCTCTCTCTCCCTCTCCCTTTCCCCTCTCTCTCTCTCTCTCTCTCCCTCTCCCTCTTCCCTCTCCCTCTCTCCCCCTCTTCCCTCTCCCTCTCTCTCTCTCTCCCTCTCCCTTTCCCCTCTCCCTCTCTCCCCCTCTTCCCTCTCCCTCTCTCTCTCTCTCCCTCTCCTCTCTCTCTCTCCCTCTCCCTTTCCCCTCTCTCTCTCTCTCTCTCTCTCTCCCTCTCCCTCTCTCTCTCTCTCTCTCTCTCCCCTCCCTTTCCCCTCTCTCTCTCTCTCTCTCTCCCTCTCCCTCTTCCCTCTCTCTCTCTCTCTCTCCCTCTTCCCTCTCCCTCTCTCTCTCTCCCCCTCTTCCCTCTCCCTCTCTCTCTCTCTCTCTCTCTCTCTCCCCCTCTCCCTCTCTCTCTCTCCCCCTCTTCCCTCTCCCTCTCTCTCTCCCCCCCTCGCATGCGCCGTCATACCAACAACCTGCTTCTCCGAAATCCCAGTTTCTCTCAGTTCCAAGCATGTGCATTGCATTTACTAACCATGTTTTCCCGAAGTCTCCGTCTCCCCCAGCTCCTCTCCTTTCTCTCCCAGCTCCTCTCCTCTCTCTCCCCCAGCTCCTCTCCTTTCTCTCTCCCAGCTCCTCTCCTCTCTCTCTCCCAGCTCCTCTCCTCTCTCTCCCTGTCCTCATTCCTCATCCTGCAGGTGATGAATCATCACCATCCCATGTTCCTGCAATGCCTGCTGCTCCCACATCTTCAAGAATTCCATACAGCATCATTCCTACGAACCTCATGCAGCATCATGTTCCTGCCTACACCTGTTTGAATATCCCCTCCTCCTGCTCTCTTTCTCTCCCTACTCTACCCAACTTTGCCCCCCCCGTGCCTCTCTCTCTCTCTCTCTCTCCCTCTCTCAACCCAACCGGTCGAGGCAGATGGCCGCCCCCCCTGAGCCTGGTTCTGCCCGAGGTTTCTGCCTCTTAAAGGAAGTTTTTCCTGCTCATCGGGGGATCTGTTGGGTCTCTTTAAATAATTTTATAAAGAGTTTAGTCCAGACCGTCTCTATATGTAAAGTGCCTTGATGTAACTTTGTTATGATTTGGCGCTATACAAATAAATCTGATTTGATTTGATTTGATTTGTCCTGCTTTGATCATTGAGAGAAGATTATCCCATGTGTCCAAGCTTTATAGACAGTCCTGGTTCAGCTTTATAGTAGTATAGTAAAGTAATATACCCATTTTCAGTTCGTATCCTTTGTTTTTTCCTGTTTTCTAATGAGCCTTAAACAACATTTTCAGTAAAAACAAAAACCAAATGATCGATTCTGTGACAACGCAATAGTCACCACCAACCTCCACCACCACAGACACATATGACCATGTGGAAAAATGAATGGACCAACTACAGGAGATAATAAATTATTTTATTCATCAGTTAAACAGAAGCCGACTGACAGCATGCTGAATGGAGCTAAGGCACATGAAGCAGTGAGGTCAGAAGTCAGAGTTGAGGTGGCTTCAGACTGTTTACCTGCTTCCTTTGACACCTGGACTTTAAAAAACACACCTGAGCAGGTGAGAGGCCTCATCATACACAAAAATACTATGAATTTGTCCAATCAAGAGGCCGCTCCGCAAAACAGGGAGAACACTGCAGACAGGTCACCTGGTAGGAGGTCACAGGTCAAATCAGGAGGCTGAATCAGGTCTTGGCCTGTTTCCTCTTCTGAACAAGCTCGGCCAACATCTTATAACGAATCATACACTCCTCCTGAAAAGAGCGAGATCAATATGTTACCAATCAATCAATCAATAATCAATCTGTTAAAAAACAAGTCTCTAACTGTGAAAGATTGCTAATAATCATGTGACCTCATACAGTTCCTCCCCTGAGGAGGACTGGTCCTGGCCCTGATCCTGAGGGCAGTCTGGACTCCTTTAGATCAAAGAAATATGCTGCAGGATTCCGATCTGCCACCAAACCTGGTTGCTGTCAGAGATTTCTTCCTGTAACAGGGTTCTTCTCTCAGAAGGTTCTCCTGATAGACAGGTCTTTCTGTCAGAGGGTTCTTCAGGTTGAGAAATCTTTCTGTTAGAGGGTTCTTCAGTTGGAGAAATTTTTCTGTCAGATGGTTCTTCAGGTTGAGAAATCTTTCTGTTAGAGGGTTCTTCAGTTGGAGAAATTTTTCTGTCAGATGGTTCTTCTCTGTTTGTGGGTTCTTCTGTCAGAAGATTCTTCTTGTCAGAGGGTTCTTCTTGCTGGATAGGCTCTAGACATCACTCTATATCTCCACCACAAGATGTTAAATAACAAACTTTAAAAACAGATTTCAGTGGTTCAGGTCCTGACTGCTGTCCAGTTCTGGACCTCTGCTGGTTGAATTAAGCAGTTAATTATCCAGCTCACAGTTAGACAGATGGACAGAAAGATAAACAGGGAGACTGACAGACAACTAAACAAGTAGAAAGACAGGTAAACAGGTATATTTAGAGTCCTCACCTTGGTCTTCCGAGGAACCACCTTGGCAATGCGGTCCCAGCGTTCTGCAGTTCCTCTGGGGAACTGTTGCAGAGCGAGTTCCAACAGTTTCTGCTGGTTCTGAGTCCAGGCAGGGGGATCTACTTTCTCCCTGGTTTCCTGAGGCTCCTCCCCCTCCTCCTCCTCCTCCTCCTCCTCCTCCACCACTGCTGGGTCAAAATCCCTTTGGCGACGACCTCTGACCTTCAACTCTCCTCCTTTACCTGCTGGTCCAGGAGACTTCCTGTTCCTCCGGCGAATTGTTGGAGCTGCTTGCTCTTCTTCCCCTTCCTCTTCCTCCTCACAGGTCTCACCCACCCTTTGAGTCACCACACTGTCAGCAACAGCAGTTAATCTTGCAGGAAGAGGAGGGCCCTTAAGCTCCGACAACTTCACAAGACCTGACATAAGAACAGCAAAGTCAACTACTTTGTAGAACCAGTGGAACCTGATACTGAATCAGCACCAGTAGAACCAATTACAGTTGATCCTGATACTGAGAGCAGAACTCACCTGAGGAGTTGCTCACATTGTCTTTCACCTGTTTGACTTTAGTTGTCACCTGTTGAGGAAAATACTCCCTGTTGATCTCAGGTTTTAAATAAATAGTTCAACATTAAATCAAGACCAGTTCATCCTGTACCCATAAAAGGTCCAAACTTGACCATGATGGACCAGGGATAGACACTGACTACATACAAACTTGACCACTTCAATAAGCAGAACTTGAACCATAAGAGGAGCTGGACTCTCCAGAATTAATACCAGAGGTTTAGAGAGGAGAACTTGGTTCCAAAGAGGGTCACATCATTCTGGACAAGGAAGGCAGACCACTAGTGAAGAAACAAACCTTCACCAACTTTGAAAGACTGGACTGAACCCAACACACACACACACACACACCTAAAAACCCCCAAACACACTTACATCAGCCACCGATCGTCCCAGCTCATGAGCAATCTTCTCCCACCGACCTGGAGTTCCTCCTGGGAATTTAACCATCAACCTACTAAGGAGGCTAAGCTCGTCCTCCGTCCAATCAGCCATCTGAGGACACAGAGACACATTACACCTGTGATTTACTGGTCCACTACAGGCCGCAGACTAACGATGGGGACATCACACCTTCTTTCTGTGTGCTCTTCTGTCCTGCAACCAGTTGTCCATCTGGTCTTCAATGTCCTCGATGGACAATGTCTGGTCATGGCTCGGGTACCTCAGGGTCTCTGGAGACGGCTTGTAAACTGGAAACTCAACCTTTGGTTTCTTGAGCTTTGGCCTCTTCTCTCCTGAGATACAGAGAAAGATAGACCGACAGATAGATATAGAGAAAGAAAGAGAGACAGAGATTGAGAGATCATCTATCAGCAGGTTCAGTTAAGGTAGAGGAACTACAGCAGCTTGGAAGGAAAAATAATTACTGGTCACTGCTTCCTGTTCAGCTTCAGCTTTCTGTCTCTGCTGCTGCTTCATCAGCTGGTAGTCCTCGTAGTACTGCTTTACCTCCTGAAACACAGAGACGAGCACTGAGACCAGAACCAGGGCTGTGACTCCAATGATTTGGTGGTCTGGTTCTTTATCTACCTGGATGGTCTGGGGCAGGTTCTTGACAGACAGGTAGAGCCAGATACTCAGCTTCAGAGGGAGGATGTCCTGCCAATGAGGGCGGTCCTGAATCCTAAAAGAAACGAACAATAACAAACAAACCACAGACAAGGTGACAGTGAAGACGGTGCCATTGTTCCACCTGTCGGTCCGTTCCTGGACACACCTGAGCTCCTCTGCAGGCCTGGAGCTCATCTTCTTCTTCTTCTCTTTTTTCTTCTTACTCAGGAGCTCGTCCTGTAAATACAGGAAATAAATCACTGTCATGTCACATGACTTGGTCTGCCCTTATTGGCTGTCTGGGCCAGTCCTGCTTGTAGTGGCTCTCTCACCAGCTGTTTCTCCAGGTAGATGGACCAGATGACAGCATAGTGCCCCACAGTGAGGATGAGGAAGAGGAGGAATCCGAGCTCAGAGTTACTCATCTTCCTCACTCGTCTGTAGTAGAAGACCGGCTGCCGCCAATCAGGAAGCCCGTTCACCAGGATGTCATCGTATCTGTGTAGGTGAGACACACAGACTTCTCTGTACACATGCTGAAAACCAGGCCTGACTCTGTGATGTGATTGGCTTAGAACTGACTGTGCTGCAATTGACTTAAAGCCACCACCTGGCTCCTGAAACCACTTGGTTCATTCTGATGTGGCTCCTGCAATCACTGTGATAATATGGAAAGAGGAAACTCCTGCAGAAGTTTAGTCAAAAAAAACTTTCCAGTGCCGTGACTATGGTAACTGTTAGCGAACACATGTAGTCTACAGACAGGAATGTGCATTTTTTTATACTGGCTATACAAAATGTAAGCATGGGGCAAACATGAAAACTCCGCACAGAAAGGCCCAACGCCCCGGAATCAAACCCACAACCTTCTTGCTGTGAGGCAACAGCGCTAACCACTTTTCTGCCATACTGCTGATAATTCCAACTATCCCATGGAAAAACATTTTGTCACTGACTGACATTCCAATTTAAACACCATGAAAGTCCAGGCCATCAAAGTCATCCCCAAAAATATAAGAAGGGGTGACGGACTGAAGAGTCCTCTCCAACCAAAGCAACTTGCTTCCCAGGTTTCAACAAAGAGATTAACTTTTTCCCTTTTCTGGGATTTGAGATGCAGCCCATTTCACTCACTCGCTCACTCTTCTACCTCTTTTCTGTTTCCGGGTCACGGTGATGCTGGAGCCAATCCCACCTCACTCTGTGAGGGCGGGGTCACCCTGGCCAGGTCTGCAGTCCATCACAGAGACAGACAGACCTACAACCACTCAGACATATGGACAATTTAGAGTCACCTCTTTGGACAGTGGGAGGAAACTGGAGTAACTGGGGATTAGTCCAGTATTCCTGTTTGGATTCTTATATATTCTCACGACATCAGCGTGTCTCTGACTATTTTTTTCCTCTTTTCACCTCAGATGTCATGTTGCCCTGTTCTGGATCAGCACCTGATTTTACTAATTTTCTTAACTCAATGTAGCACTCTTTGTGTTTTCTTCTGCTCACTGTGATGTGATTGGATCAGAGCTAACTCTGTGGTGAGACTCACCTGCGTCGTCGGTCCTCATCCTTCAGGACTTCATAGATGGAAACAAGCTGAAGACAAAATAAATGATGATGAAATGAGCAGATTTGATTGGACAGCAGCACTGACCCGTCACGGTCCGGTTGTCTCACCTGTCTGAATTGAGTTTCAGCATCTTCGTCTTTGTTTTTATCAGGATGCAGCGTGAGGGACAGACGGCGGTACGCCTTCTTTATCTCTGCTGCTGAGGCATCCTGGGAGACACACAGGTGTTGACTAGTTACCTGCTCACCTCATTTCCTGCCTATTTCCTGTGAGCCCTCTCTGCTGGATTTCAAAGTAAACAGCAGGGGTCCTCTGACCCCCTCACAGTTTTTGTTATATAAGACCAAATCTAAACTAAAAGAGAACAGAGTGAACCTGTTTTATTACATTTATCTGTTGATATTTCTGAGCGTCAGCTGGTGGAGAACAGCTCTGATTGGTCACTGAGTTTATGACGATGGAAACGTTAAACTTTGTGATTTCCTGCAGGACTCCTACTGCGAGTCCACCGGCGGTCTGATTCACCTGCTGCACGTGAACATCAACACGTCACAATAGCTGCTAAGAACCGGAAATGGACGGCTGGTCCACGTTAGCGCTTCCGCTGAGCAGCAATCTAGGTGCTGTGCGGTTGCCTTGGCGACAGTTAGCTGTTAGCTGTTAGCACAGACCTGGTCCACGGACAGGAACTGATAGAAGGTCTGCGGGATCTCCTCCACCAGATCGAACAGCTCCAAATCCTCCTCCCAAGCGTGCAGGGGGAGGGGTGTAGAGACCAGCAGGATCAGACAGACCAACACAGACCCGCAAGGACCCGCAGGGACCCTCATCACGATGAGACCGGTACAGTCACAGAAACTCCTTTTGAAGACGGAGCGCTCCTGGTCCGTGAGCCACCTCAGAGACCAAGTCCCGGAAACAGCGCCGGGCACATCCGGGGCAGACACGACCGTCAAAATAAAAGTCGAATATGTGGGTCGATCTCTGACAATGCAGCGACACCTGCAGGAGGAGGGGGGAACTGCTGAACTGGAAGCTGACCTGAAGGCTGAAAGTCAGAAGGGGCCTTTTACCGCGACGTTAAATTAAGTGTGGATGGGGATGTGACCTGCCCCCCCCTTCCTGGTCTGTTTCCCTCTAAATGGAGCATCATTTAAAAAAATGAACATCAAGTTGTGTTGAAGACTGTAAACTAGAGACTGAGACCATAAACTCATCAGAGAGGAGGAGGGACATTTTCCCATAGACTTCAATATAAAGGAGGAGGAGGGACATTTTCCCATAGACTTCAATATAAAGGAGGAGGAGGGACATTTTCCCATAGACTTCAATATAAAGGAGGAGGGACATTTTCCCATAGACTTCAATATAAGGGAGGAGGAGGGACATTTTCCCATAGACTTTAATATAAAGGAGGAGGGACATTTTCCCATAGACTTCAATATAAAGGAGGAGGGACATTTTCCCATAGACTTCAATATAAAGGAGGAGGAGGGACATTTTCCCATAGACTTCAATATAAAGGAGGAGGAGGGACATTTTCCCATAGACTTCAATATAAAGGAGGAGGAGGGACATTTTCCCATAGACTTCAATATAAGGGAGGAGGAGGGACATTTTCCCATAGACTTTAATATAAAGGAGGAGGGACATTTTCCCATAGACTTCAATATAAAGGAGGAGGGACATTTTCCCATAGACTTCAATATAAAGGAGGAGGAGGGACATTTTCCCATAGACTTCAATATAAAGGAGGAGGAGGGACATTTTCCCATAGACTTCAATATAAAGGAGGAGGAGGGACATTTTCCCATAGACTTTAATATAAAGGAGGAGGGACATTTTCCCATAGACTTCAATATAAAGGAGGAGGGACATTTTCCCATAGACTTCAATATAAAGGAGGAGGAGGGACATTTTCCCATAGACTTTAATATAAAGGAGGAGGGACATTTTCCCATAGACTTCAATATAAAGGAGGAGGGACATTTTCCCATAGACTTCAATATAAAGGAGGAGGAGGGACATTTTCCCATAGACTTCAATATAAAGGAGGAGGGACATTTTCCCATAGACTTCAATATAAGGGAGGAGGAGGGACATTTTCCCATAGACTTTAATATAAAGGAGGAGGGACATTTTCCCATAGACTTCAATATAAAGGAGGAGGGACATTTTCCCATAGACTTCAATATAAAGGAGGAGGGACATTTTCCCATAGACTTCAATATAAAGGAGGAGGAGGGACATTTTCCCATAGACTTCAATATAAAGGAGGAGGAGGGACATTTTCCCATAGACTTCAATATAAAGGAGGAGGAGGGACATTTTCCCATAGACTTCAATATAAGGGAGGAGGAGGGACATTTTCCCATAGACTTTAATATAAAGGAGGAGGGACATTTTCCCATAGACTTCAATATAAAGGAGGAGGGACATTTTCCCATAGACTTCAATATAAAGGAGGAGGAGGGACATTTTCCCATAGACTTCAATATAAGGGAGGAGGAGGGACATTTTCCCATAGACTTCAATATAAAGGAGGAGGGACATTTTCCCATAGACTTCAATATAAGGGAGGAGGAGGGACATTTTCCCATAGACTTTAATATAAAGGAGGAGGGACATTTTCCCATAGACTTCAATATAAAGGAGGAGGGACATTTTCCCATAGACTTCAATATAAAGGAGGAGGGACATTTTCCCATAGACTTCAATATAAAGGAGGAGGAGGGACATTTTCCCATAGACTTCAATATAAAGGAGGAGGAGGGACATTTTCCCATAGACTTCAATATAAAGGAGGAGGAGGGACATTTTCCCATAGACTTCAATATAAGGGAGGAGGAGGGACATTTTCCCATAGACTTTAATATAAAGGAGGAGGGACATTTTCCCATAGACTTCAATATAAAGGAGGAGGGACATTTTCCCATAGACTTCAATATAAGGGAGGAGGAGGGACATTTTCCCATAGACTTTAATATAAAGGAGGAGGGACATTTTCCCATAGACTTCAATATAAAGGAGGAGGGACATTTTCCCATAGACTTCAATATAAAGGAGGAGGAGGGACATTTTCCCATAGACTTCAATACAACCTGACTTCTTTTACAGCCAGTGAAGTTGCCTCCTGATGGTAGATAGAATGAAGGTTTAAGGCCATTCAGCATCGACTTCACTTTACAGACTAGAATAGTCCAGATCCAGGTCAAGAGATATACTTTGGTATCAATACATTTGAACCGTATACATCCAATGAGTGAAGAGGAAGGTCCGACCTGACCAATCAGCTCTGAGCTCCTTCACTGTTTGTTTGAGCAGCAGGAAGAAAATCCCTCAGATGCAGCTTGATGTTTTGATTATTGAAGCACTTTGGTTTGTGTGTTTATTGTTAACCTGACTGTGTGTTGAAGTGTGTTAAGTCTAATTTCATCATGATTAAACTTTTTGTGATCAGGATGTTTGGAATGGGACAACTGAGAACAAACAGACACTTCACACGGGGAAATGGGATTGTATGTGCTTGTTTAATGTTAATATTGTTGACTGATATTTCTTTGTCTGTCTTGTTATTGTTTATATGTTTTTTTGGCCCTGTTTGATCCCTGACAGCTCCCCGTTAGCCCGCTGTTAGCTCCATGATATTCACAGAACAGGACTGACAGTAACAGATCGATCAAATTTAGCCATGTAGCGTGTATGCTAACAGCACGAAGACATGACCACCTGGTTTACTGAAAGTTTTTTTTAAATAAATCAAATCACATCTCAGCGTTAATAAAGGACAGAGCTCTGACTCATGATGAGGTCACAGGAACAGGGCCGAGGGAAAACTGAACTGGACTAAAATCCAGATTTTTATGAAAATATATGAATTTATGTGAAAATAAATTTAAAGGACAGATGGATATGAAGTAACACAACAGAGAAAATAAAGAGCTCTAAAACTGGAATCCATATATTTGATGTGTGAATTGTGGTGTTAGGGAGCAGGTAGGTTTAATTACAAATTAGAGTAATATGCTTTACTCTTTATTTTGTATAAAACATAAATGCATGTGTATTTTACTGTTAACTTAAATTGCATTTGTGTGCAGGGGGTTACGTCTAGTTTCACATATCAGGTTCACAAAGACCAGGATCTTATTGCACATTATGCACTAGGTGGAAAATCAACATTATTAGCAAATATATATACTACGTAGAATAGTAACTAAACACTATCATTTTCATAATCTGTCCCTTCAGTGAACCACCAGAACCACTAAATAAACCAGATGAACCAGTTGAACCTATAAACAAAAATGGATAAGTATTGTTTGACGTAGTATGATTGGTCAGCCAAGGATGAACAACCAGAAAGAGCTGTGAGACTCTCCTGGTTCTGTTATCATCTGGTTTCTGACTGGACAAGAAACATGGCCAACTTCAGAGAGGAGCCTCTAATCTGAACGAGGATCTGTTACACAGAAATGCAGGCAGGGCAGTGGCACCTCTGAAATACTGGATTGAGGCCGGTCTCTGGTCCTTATCTACATGTGATCCTAATTCAGATGGTCCTTATCCAGATCCAGTTTAGTCCAGTCAGAGTAGTGGGTGATTCAGACTGAGGACCTCATCCACTTCCTGGTTTCCATAGAGATTTGCAAGACTCCTGAACCTTTGCCCCCACCCTCTCATAAAGTCATAGTTCTGCTCAGACTCCAGCGATTCCAATGAGTTCAGTGAGCTTAGTGACTCTGCAGTCGACCCGCTGCCTTCAAACGCATAGGTATGGAGAGAGTCACAAGAGGGTGCCGTCAGATCAAGGTCTGCCTCCTGCAACCTGTCCTTGATGAACTCATGAAACAGCTGGTTTTTGACCATGCTGGATTCTGTTACTTTGGGGAGTCCTGATGGGCAGCTGTTGTAGTCTTGGCAGGTTTGGTTCAGCTGTCTCAGAGTGAACATGTCAAAAGCCTCTGTGTCCTCCTCTCCTCCACCTTCATCATCATAACAGACAATGTTCTCATGAACTTCTTGGCTATCGTTTGTCAGCAGAGGTGTTGTTCTCCTGTGTCTGATGGTGACTGTTATCACAGTAACAGTACCTGAGAAGAAGGGAGAGGACAGAGTTAAATGACCCATAATGTGGGTATAAGGTCAAAGACTGTGAACTAATGCTTTAGTTACAGAGTTCTCTTCAGATGAGTTCTGCACAGTAGTGACTGACTGAACAGCTGTGCAAATATCTCAAATCAAATCTAATTTATTTATATTGTGCCAAATCACGACAGATTTATATCAAGGCACCTCATAGAGAGCAGGTCCAGACACAAACTATAGATTTTTTTTAAGAGACCCAACAAATCCCTCCATGAGCAAACACGTGGTGAAAGTGATACTTAAACTTCCTTTACTGTAAGTGGCAGAAACTTCAGACAGAACCAAACTGGGGGGGCATCTGAGAGACGGAAAGAGAGAGAGCGAAGCGCTCAGTGCTTCCCCTGGCAGTCTAGAATTAAAGCAGCATAACTAGAGAGTAATGAAACGTTAACATTTAACTGTAGGCGTTGTCATAGTGGAAGGTTTTAAGCCTGACATTGACAACTGCGACCCCGGACTGATACTGGTTGTTGGTTCCACAGAAGAGGAGCCTGAAAAATCTGAGCCACCAGTTACCCTCCATCCAGAGAGCGAAGTGACCTCCTGGGATAATCAGGAACTCTGAGCTCTCTGAGATCTGATGAGTTTGGTCATTCAGAGCTTTGTACGTTAGGAGAAGGATTTTAAATTCTGTTCTGAACTTTACTGGGAGCCGATGAAGAGAAGCTACCAGGAGAAATGTGATCTGTTTTTCTGCTTCCTGTTCATATTCCTGCAGCAGAGAACTGTAGGGACGTCCTGATAGTGATGAATTACAGCAGTCAGTCTGGAGGGAACTAAACCAGGAACTAGTTTTTCTGCTTCCTCTTCAGACAGGATGTTAAAGAAAGCTGTCCTAGAGACTTGTTCTATCTGAGGGACATAGGACAAGAGTCCTAAGAAAGGAACTGGAGGCTAGGGTTAGGGTTAGGGTTGATGCCAGATGATGCCTGTCCAAGGTGCTCAGGGCCAAAACAACGACTTCAGTTTGTCTGAGTTCAGAGGTCATCCAGGACTTTATGTCTGTAAGACTGACTGAAGTCTGATTAGCTGCTTAGCTTCAGTCGGCTTCATTGACGAGTAGAACTGAGTATCATCTGCATAACAGTGAAAGTTGATGCTGTGCTTCCAGATAATATTGGCTAAGGGAAGCATATGAAGGATGAAAAGGACGGTCCGAGGACAGAACCCTGTGGAACTCCATTATTAACTAAAGTGTGTGAGGACGAGTCATTGTTAACATGAACAAAGTGATATCTGTCTGATAAACTTAGTGCAGCTCCTCAGATTCATTTCATGTTTCAGCCTTTGTAATAGAATATTATGGTCTGTGGTGTCAGAAGCAGCACTAAGATCTAACAGGACAGTATGGAGGCCAATCCGTTGTCTGAAACCATCAGAATGTCGTTGGTAACTTTTGCCAGAGCTGTTTCTGTGATGGACTCTAAAACCTGACTGAAGCTCTTCAAACAAGCCGTTCCCATGCAGATGATCACACCTGGTTTGTGACTGCTTTTTTCAAGCTGTTACACTCACAACCTGACTTGGATAAGTGTTTGAAGATGGATGGGTGTTTGGATGGGAAAGTAGATATAATTAATCTAATCTTAGGTTTTTTCAGTAGTGGTTCAACTGCAATCCAGAATGTTTGTGTTAATTAATGGAAAGACATCTTTTCACATTCGGTATCCAGTCTAAAAAACAAGTGGTCTCCTAATATGGTTTTGTGTGGTGACAATGACCTTTGACCACTAAAATTTAATCAGTTCATGAGCCCAGTTGAATGTTACCTGGATGTTTTCCTGAGATACAGTTGTCATAAAATTTCACGCATGGCGCCGAGAACTAAAGTAAAGAAATGAGTGACTGCACATGGTTGCTTGGTAACACTATGTGGTTGCTGTCATGACTATAAGGAGTTGCTGCCAAGTCTCAGGTAATACCAAGCACTGTGAAGACACAGGTGAGGATGGCGGCAACAGTGGCAGAGCTCAATCTGACCAATAGCAGCGGCGGAGCTGTTTGGCTGCAGAAGTGTGGGTGTCCATCGAGGTCACAGTCACACACAGTGATGGACAGTGTGTTGGTGCTGCTGAGAGATGGACTGCCACTGTCTGAAATCACCACTGTCAGGGAGTGAACCAACTGATCCCGCTGCAGGAAACTACCACGCTGAGTCAGGATGGACGCCGTGTTGTCTGGGAAGAGATGGAGGAAACACATGAGGTCAGCAAGTAAAAGGCCCTGGGGCCTCATTTATAAAACTGTGCGAAGGATCGTTACTAAAAGTGAACTACGACCAAAAGCCAAAGTTTGCCTACGCCAGAAAATATTCAGATTTATAAAACCCTGCGTACGCACACTTAAAGCAAACTTTGCTTTATAAATCACAGACTTGACTACAAGTATGTGCAGCTGTGTCAGCTCCATGTCACGCCCTGTACACGCCCATTTTCAACCATAAAATGGTCAATGCAAGGCACCTCAGGAATATAAAATAAGACTCAGATACAAGTGTTATGTCTTGTTGGAACCGATAGCGGATACAGGAAGAAAAGGTAAAAAAAAAATTCTGAAGCGGAAGTGGAGACGCTTGTGGTCACAGCACCGGAATCACAAACCAAAGGAAGCAAAGCAGTGCAGTGCTCCTGACCTGACGCCAATGCACACAAAAATCGCGTCCATGACTGGCGTCATTCTGGTACGCCTGCGAGCGGTCGAGTGCTCACCGATACAGTCCTGCAGCTACAAAGGAAGACCATACAAGCAATCAACAACCTGACGCAGGAGCTGAGACAAATGAGAAATGTAGCAGTTGAAATAGCAGAAATATTAAAAGGCATTGTGCCAACATGAACCTTTAGTTGCATGACATCCTGAGTCTTGCACCCTGTTCATATCCCGCTTGTCTTGAAGGGGGCTCTGCCTCCGTGTCATAATGCTGGGGGGGGATACTATTCCTCTGTGCCACATTGTGTAACATGCACACTTTGGCAGGATGGTAAAGAAGCCTGCCCTCCGATGCATCCAAAGCTCCACTCCCCCACTGACCACGCACGGGCATGGACCTCATTGAAGACGGTTTCCTCTGCGCTTTGCGCATTTAAAAATGGGGTGAGGACCTGCGTCTGCACCGGGATGGCGTGGTTCCGGCGTGTTGCCCTCTCTAATGCTGGACCCAGTTCAGCACATAGATCCAGAGCAGCTGTAGGGAATTTAAAATGGCTCATAAGACAGTCATCATCATGGGCCAATAAGTCGTTATGGTCCCTGAAGACCTTCTCCCTCCTAATTCTGCCGTTGGCATAGTCCTCCAGCGGTGCCATGGTGCACCATTACGCACAGGGCTCATCGCTGTATTTACAGGTTTAATCAGTTCATGCTAACCCCCACCACGAAAAATATTCTTTAGACTGAAGTGCGTGAACATTAACCTTTTCTTTATGTCTGGTTTGATATGAAAAGCATCAAGTAGAGCTGACGAACTGAGAAGTATAACGACTGTTAATGGCTTTGTTTTCCACACTTTGGATTTAATGACATTTGATTACGTGTTCACAGTATCACAGGAAAATATTCTGTTATTTACATGTTAGGCAGATGATTTATGTGCCGTCCTCTCCTCCTCCTGCGGACAATATGACGGAGAGACTGTGGTGATTAAATATAGAGATGGGATTTAGATTTAGATTTTTCAGTTAGATTCTGAGGAGATGTTTCCGAAACAATTACTCAGTCCGATGCAAAATAACGCTGTTGAATTAAATCATTCTGATGACATGGCTCTAACACATGATACGGGCTGAAATTAAATGTATGAAGGGCAATAATAAACACTTAATCGTTCTTCCCTATTCATTTCTTCAATCTGACTTCAGTTCCCCACCGCATCGTCTGTGGTGCCAATTCCCCTTTTCCTCCAAACTTTCATATGCATGGGTCAGAGCTTCCGTAGGGGTGCACACATTTTCCCATCAAGTCTGTTTTTTATAGATCACAAACTTTGCGTAGAAATGACGTACGCAAGTTTTAGGTCTGGTTTTGTGCATATGCAACGTTTATAAATGAGGCCACAGGACTCAGATCTTCCTCTACCCATATAAATGGTTTATAAATTTTCTAACTATAAAGACATTGTTAATATAATCACAGTAAACTGGACTTTCCACGAGCTTTCAGGCTGAACAAACAGAAGAAGTAACAACCGTTTCCTCTCTGACCTCTCGTTTTTTTTTTTAAATAAAGTTGAGTGTTGACCCAATTTCAACAACATGACATCACTCTGATTTTGATTGGAGTTGAAGGGACAACTTCGAACAACAATGTGGACAAAACAACAACAAAACAGTGAATTCAAAAATGTCACTTAAGGTGGACCTTTTAAGGTGGGCTGTACCTTTGTTGTCTCTCAGTGTGAAATTGAGTTTCCCAGAAGCCTCGGTGGTCAGAGAGAAAAAGAGGTGATGCCCATTCTCTGGTTCATCTCTGTCCACAGCACTGACAGTCTGAATGAGCTGAAGGTCAAAGGTTAAACAGACAATCAGAGGTCAACGATTCATAGAACTTGTCTGCTGATTACTATATTCCACAGACAGTTAATTTGACCACTGATCACTGATCATGTGATCACATGAGCTGTCTGATGTCATGTGATCAGATTAGAGGGCTGTGAAGGGAGTTTTTACTGAAGCTTAGACAGATTACAGCAGATTTCAGCGGTCTGAAACGTCGCCCACCACTGAGTCAGGGGGTTTATCACAGCAGTAATGGAGAGATTAGGGGCCAGTCATGAACTGCTGTAGCAACTGGAACCTGGCCTCAGTTTTTGGATCCTGGACTTCATTGTTGGACCTCTGGACCCTGATGGATGGGTTATGGTTACTGTCAAGATTTTAAAGGTGCTACAGTTTTTGTATCGATATGGTTTTTTACCAGTAGCCCATGCATTACTAATGCCCCACTATGGATCCTCAGTCAGACCCTCAACCCTGCCCCCCAGGTGAACTTCACCTGTCCAGGTTTGGAGTTCTCACAGACGAACATTTGATATTCTATGGCGAAGTTTGGAGCGTTGTCATTAACATCCATCAAAGAGACCAGAACCACAGCTTTCCCCACCTGAGAGAGATTCACTGACAGACAAATGTCAAGGATGTCTGTTACTGTCATAATAAAACAACACAACACTTTATCAATATAAGATTTACGGCTCTCTGAAGCGAGGACGGTGATATTGTGAAAAGCAACAATCTCTCGGTCCAGAAGTTGATTTGTTGTGATGACACCTGAGCGACTGTCAATCTTAAAGTTACAGTCCACATCTGACTTCCTGTCTATGGAATACCTAAAGGCACAAACAGGAAGAGTTACAGACAGGAAGAGATGCAGACAGATACATGCAGTCTGTCTTTCTCTGTTCTACCTGACAGGACTCTTGGTGTTGTCGGGGTCTTGAGCTGAAACTCTACCCACATGAGATCCAACTGCCGCTGCCTCAGAGATCACCATATGACTGACGGAGGACAAGAAAACTGGAGGTTCGTCCACATTCTGCACCAGCAGATGCACTGTTGCCACATCAATGAACGGACCCATGGACAGGAAACGCATGTCTACATAACGATTGGATGCCTCGACACGGAAAGTGTAGATGGACTTGGTCTCAAAGTCCAGAGTCTAGAAAGAGGTGAAGAAAATTTTCTGAGTTGTTGGTATTTACTTGAACATCATTCCTCAGCAGAGACACTGAGGAGAACCACTTCCTGCAGCAAAGAACCCACTTTCTTCTCCAACAAAATCATTGATTGTTGCAGAGACACCAGTGGCAAAGATTGGTCTGGAAAGAGATCAAGCTCTGAAACTTCTTCAGCCTTTCCAGTCCTTACTTACTTTTTGAAGGATGACCAGTCCTTCCTGTGTATTTGGATCAGTGAGGATCCTGAAGTTTCCCAGTCCATCCTCGTCCAGGATCCTGTAGTCCATCTCAGCATTTGGACCAAGATCTAGATCCAGAGCTTTGATCTTAGCAACAACATGTGAGACCAGTGTAGACTCTGGAACACTGAATTGGTAACTTTCTGTAGGGGACAGATACAAAAACAAGTAAAGGTATAGGACAGGTACACTGACTCTAAATCTAACATAATGACAAGTCAAAGGTCAGACTTACTGTGGGGGAAGCGTGGAGGATTGTCATTGACATCAGTCAGCATCACTGTAACGGAGGTGGTTCCTGACAGACCTCCCATCTGACCAATCATGTCTTTGGCCTGTACGATCAACAGGAAACGGTCCTGCACCTCCCGGTCCATATCAGGTACAGCTGTCCGCACCACACCTGAAGGACAAGTGAGAGTCAGGTGACTGGCAGACCATGGCAACACTGAGGGTCTACAGCCCAAACACACACACACACAGTGTGTTCAGGAAAGTCCTGATCGTTTCTTCTACTCAGGAGGGTTCAGATGTTCTCTCACCTGTGTTTGGCTCCACAGAGAAGTATTGTTGACCTTGTATGATGCTGTAAACGAGTCTGGCAGAGTTTCCATAAGTTGGATCATCAGCATCTGTGGCCACCACTGTCACCACTGACGTACCTGTGGAGACAGAACACCATGACTCACCTGAACACAGCTGGACATATAGATGCACTTTGTCCTTTATTTCACACGATGTTCCTCATGAGAAAAGCACTGACATAGTAAAACTAAAGACGGGAAATTTTGTCTGGATTGATTTTAACATTAAGAGCCACCAGGACAGACTGTTTCAGTTTCAGACTCACTGACAGGAGACATCTCAGCCACTCTGCCGATGTATGGTCCATCGAGGAACGTGGGCTCATTGTCGTTGATGTCTTGGACTTTGATGATAAAATGGGACTCGGGTTCGATGAGTAGGTCTGTGTTTCGGTCTCGAGCTTGAGCTCTGAGGGTATAATACGCCTGTTGTTCCCGGTCCAGCCTCCTGGTGGCATGGATATCTCCCGTGTTCTCATCGATAGTGAAGATGGACACTGCACCTTCACCGCTCAGGATGTACTTTACCTGGCCGTCACCTTTATCCACATCAGAGTGGAGCTGAAACCAGAGGGCAATAGTTAGACCACTGAAAGATATTAGAGGTCTCTTTATGCATGTGCATCGCATTTACTAACCATGTTTTCCCGAAGTCTCCGTCTCCCCCAGCTCCTCTCCTCTCTCTCTCCCAGCTCCTCTCCTCTCTCTCCCTGTCCTCATTCCTCATCCTGCAGGTGATGAATCATCACCATCCCATGTTCCTGCAATGCCTGCTGCTCCCACATCTTCAAGAATTCCATACAGCACCATTCCTATGAACCTCATGCAGCATCATGTTCCTGCCTACACCTGTTTGAATATCCCCTCCTCCTGCTCTCTTTCTCTCCCTACTCTACCCAACTTTGCCCCCCCCCTCCCCCGTGCCTCTCTCTCTCTCTCTCTCTCAACCCAACCGGTCGAGGCAGATGGCCGCCCCCCCTGAGCCTGGTTCTGCCCGAGGTTTCTGCCTCTTAAAGGAAGTTTTTCCTTGCCACTGTCGCCAAGTGCTTGCTCATCGGGGGATCTGTTGGGTCTCTTTAAATCATTTTATAAAGAGTTTGGTCTAGACCTGCTCTATACGTAAAGTGCCTTGATGTAACTTTGTTATGATTTGGCGCTATACAAATAAATCTGATTTGATTTGATTTGATTTGATTTTCAAAGAGAGCAGCTCTAGATTACCTCTTCACTGAGAGTGAACAATGAAGGAAAGTAATAATGAAGACAAACAGTAACAAACGTGCCACATTAATTTACAGATGGGGACGTTCAATCTTAATTTGTGGGGACCAATAGTTAGCTTAAACACAATTTACAACATTTGAACTGATGAAATTGTAACTTCACCATGCTAAATGAGGACTTCAAGTGGAAATGGCTGACGAGGACATTAACATAAGATTTCCGTAATTAACACAAATTCTTACGTGATTATTGGGAACAGTGCGCCGACTCTAAGTGTACTGATAATGACAGATACTACATTTGTTAAAAGAAAGAATGAACCAACAACTCACTAACATTTAAAGAAATAATAATCAATATTTTGAAATGTAGTTTCTTTCTCATAGATAAAGTTAATATAGCACTGTAGCAAGAGGCCTGCAAAGGGTGCTAGTGTCACTTTGAGAGCATCTGGAGCTGTGCATGTGGTCATCTGCACATCAAAATCTGTGTTTGACTGATGTTCGTTGATAAGAATATCAGTGAGAAGAATGTTAGAAGAAATTCTAAAAGCCTTGCATCATACCCACAAGTCGAATCATTTAATCCCTCTTACTTCAACCAAGACATTTTGTCTTACTTTCATTTTTACATTTACAACCATTTTTAAAAAATATCTTTCCAGGATCAGCTGACTTTTACTCATCAACAGACACTGAATGCTACAACAATAAACTGCTACTAAATTAACTTAAAGATATTAATCATACATTAAAATAACAGATTCAACTTTTATTCTACATATTAAACTAATTCAATAGCTTGTTGTCCCCATAATCTGAAGACTACCAGAACACACACACACTTTGACCGGTCAGACTGAATCTGTGGTTTAGTCATTTCCCAGAATGTTACAGGCCACAGTCTTTGACTGTGTGTCACTGTGAGGAACTCACCTCTTACAAGGTCTGTTCTTGAGTCCTGGCCTTGTGTGAGTTCCAGGTTTTGTTCTATGTCAACACTTTATGAACAGCTGGTTCATACCTACCTTGCCCACGTACAACGGCTCATCTCCAGCATACTCCTCTAGGACAAAGAACTGGTTCCAGACCCAGCTCCTCTTACTCCTTAGGTGGGGGAGGGCTTGTGATGCTCCACCTCCTGACTCTTGAGGGAGGATGACAGATTTCATGGTCATCGCCTCACAGAATAACTCCTCCCAAAGTGGCAGGACAAACACACTGAGCACGCTCAGAACACCGTGACACTCCATCTTTGAGATGACAGTTGGTGAGACATCAAACTGCCCAATGATGAGACGTCAAACGGTCCAAGAAAAGGACATCTAACAGTCTGCCAACAAGACGTCAAACAGTCCAATGTAAAAAAAAAAAAAAAAAAAAAGTATTCTAACCTGAAAATAAACAAACAAGAATAACATAAATATGTAAATGGAATAACATTACCTCTCCATCAATATTTTATTTACAGTTTTCACTATCCAACAAACCTGTTAATCTGATTACAAGGCTCCAGTTTATCCTGATAATCTGCTTTAGTTAAACTAATAAATCCTGAATATGAACGAACTGAAGAGAAAAACAGCAACTTTTGATGTTTCCTCTGAATTGAACTGACTCCACAAACAGGTTTGAATCAAACGTATCTTCAGTGGAGTTAAAAGTTTTCAGTTTTACCATCTAGCTGCAGACTGAAGTCCTCTTCTCTGATCTTCTGCCGGCTCCCAAATTATTGAGCAGTCATCACCTCAGACTGATGACTTATTAAAGAAAAACTCAGAAATCAGAGGATCAGATGAAAAAACAGATCCCTCAACAGAAAGAGAGAGACAGTGTAACAGTTGTTTTCAGTCACTTACCCTCACTCACTCTGAGAGAGAGGGTGAAGAGTGGCGGGAGGTTTTTGGCTCCTCCTCCTCTGTCAGGGGGAGGGGTTGGGTGTGGGGGGTTATTATTCATGCTACAGTTTACTCAGGTTTGTGTTTTTCTGCATCATTGGCTCCTGAAGTTTCCCCTCAGGAGACTCAACAACAACTTGAGGCTCACACAACAGTTTCCATCTGATGTCACTGGCCATATTTTTATATGTATATCTAAATAATTTTATAAAGAGTTTGGTCTAGACCTGCTCTATATGTAAAGTGCCTTGATGTAACTTTGTTATAATTTGGCGCTATATAAATAAATCTGATTTGATTTGATGGCAGCACGGCGGCGTAGTTGTTAGCACTGTCGCCCCACAGTAAGAAGGTTGCAGGTTCGGTTCCCGGCCTGGGTCCTTTCTGTGTGGAGTTTGCATGTTCTCCCTGTGTCTGGATGAGTTTCCTCCCACCGTCCAAAGACATGCATGTCTAGGTTAACTGGTGACTCTAAATTGGCCGTAGGTGTGAATGCGAGCGTGAGTGGTTGTTTGCCCTGTGATGGACTGGCGACCTGTCCAGGGTGTACCCCGCCCCTCGCCTGGGATTGGCTCCAGCGGCCCTGCAACCTGGAAATGGAAAAGCGGTAGAAGATAGATGGATGATTTTTTATATATATATATGCACACACACACTATGTTATTACATCAACGAGGCTCCTAACCAACCAATGAGTGTGTGTGAACAGGAACTCTTAACACACAGAGGCTGAGAAAAGATCAGAACATCCTCACACTAAAGGTCAAAAGTCACTCTGTCGCTGAGTCAGGTCCACATCCAAAAGTCCATCAACACTGGACCTCAGTTTGTGGTTTGGAAGACTCAGCAGGATTTATTGTCGTGACTGATCCACAACCTTTAAATCAGACAGCAGAGGAGCTACAGACCCGCAACAAAACCTCAGAAAACAGACCACTGAAGATCTGGTCTCAGGTGGTCTCTGCTTGGACTGCCTGGAGCTGCTGTGATCTCAGGTGTTTCCAGGAAGTGAATCATCTGCTGCTGCTGCAGGCAGAACACTCACACACACACACAACGACAGACAGTCAGAGAGACAGACACGCATAGACGCAGACCAGACACACACAGACCAACTCCTGTACCCGGTACAGGTGAAGCTTCTGTCTCTATCTCCAACCAATGAGTGAGACAGAACAGACACCATGTGTGAGGTCAGCAAACGCCAGGCTGCGTCAGCCAATCATAACATTTCCTTCTAAATAAGGTAATTTCTGTGTCAATAGGTTGTACAGTAGCTGTCAATCTGCTGTTTCCACAACAACCTGCTGGCTTTAGGACACAATAGCTTCAAATCTTTCGTTTCATTGAATATTTCTGATCAGTCTTTTCTTTACCTTTCAAATTCAAATACACAATATTAAGGAAGAAATAAGAAACTCCAGTTTAAAAGTCAAAAAGTATTTTAATTCTGACAAAAAGTTTTTTAACAAACTAAATAAAATACACAAAATATTTGACTCCGGTTAAAATCTGTAAGAAAACATTAAAAATGATCAGTTTATCATCATCTAGAAAAATCAATCAAAGTGACTGATCCTGAAACTGCTGGTGAGACGTTCATAGACCTCAGGTCTGTTTTCTGCTGATGTTGTTTCCTGTCAGGACAAATGTCTGTTTGTTTGTGTACAGCAAATAGTGTATTGTCAATTCTTGTTTCCTGTCATGTTGTGCGTCTGGTTGCAGCAGCGTCTGCCACTCTGATTGGTTGCAGGGCGGCCCAGGGATCCTGCATCATGGATGGACTGAAATATTTCTCCACTGGAGCATCAGAGGATCCCAACTGAAAACACAAACATGAGTCATGACCAACTGTGATGTCACCACCAGCTTCCTGATATTACTTACTCAGGTGCTATTTGAACCCGTTCTTTAAATCCCACCAACATGTCGGACTGAATGGTACCAGAAGTTTTTCCTGACAGCTCGATGGAGGCTCTTTATTGCACAATAGTGCAATAAGTCATGCATTTAAGCATTTTATTAGCCTTATTTGTGTGTACTGTATTGTTCAGTGTGTTGTTTGCTATATTTAAGGT
The DNA here is from genome assembly GCA_034769265.1 of Remorina albescens. Taxonomy (NCBI): domain Eukaryota; kingdom Metazoa; phylum Chordata; class Actinopteri; order Carangiformes; family Echeneidae; genus Remorina; species Remorina albescens. Next base: position 36,897 of record CM068478.1, on the reverse strand, counting down.
TGTCATTTTCATATGGAGACAGATCTGTGTCGTGTTTGTTTGTTTGTTCTCTGTTGTTGCCTTGGTGATGACTGAATGCGGCTGCTGCTATCGTCATTTCCTGTAAAGGGTTAAAAAGTGTCCGTTTGTTTGTCTAATGCTGATGACGCAGCAGCTCCACTTCCGGTCTGGCTCAGTGATCCACATCAACAGAACCTGATGTGACTTTTATTTTTTGTTTATTTACCCGAGTGCTACGTTACAGCGACGAATGACATCAAATACAGAACGAACATACATATATACATACATACAAACATAAAAGACCCCCCCCCCCAAAAAAAAGATTAAAAGAACAGGACACCAACATAATATTATAAACATCATTACCAGGGTTTACCAGTGGAGGTATACACACACCTCATTAACTGGGATGAATATTAAGGCTTTCAAACACCTGGTTCGTTCTAATAGCTTTCTTATTTCTACAGTCTTTATTGTAGCACAGTATTGATGCAGTTCCAAAACAAAGAGATCAACGTTTGATTTGGAATCTGTCCATTTTTTCTTGTGAATGTGAAATTTCCTAAGCATCACGATTAGTTGTACAAAAAAAATTATATCATCGTCCGAGTAGAAGCTGATGTGACTCCAGACTTACTCAGACTAATTGTGACGTCACAATGGATCCTCTCTCGAGAACACCTGAAATCTCACCTGGACGTTCTGAGCGGAGCCGGGACTGAAGGACCGGGGCCGCCGGAAACCGTCTCCTCTTCGTCGCATTTGTCCTCCGAAGCCCCGGGACCCGCCGCCTAACCCTGCCGCAGAACCCTCCCAGCAGCCTCGGGTAGAACCGGGGGAAAAGACCGGTGAGCTCGGAGAGTACCCGTGGCAGCCCCGGGGAGAACCTCCGCGATATCCGGAGCCTCCGTACGGGGAGCGGGCTCCGGGAGCACACCAGACCGGGGAAGGAAACCTTCCAGCCGGCCGCGGAGCTCCGGGGCTCCGCTGAGGTCTGACCGGAGCACGGTACATCTTAGCGGATACAAACAAAGGGAGACCCGGAGAGGAGTCGAGGAGGACTGGAACCGGATCGAACGACAACAGAGCCAGAAAAAAACCCGAGTACCCTGGAAGACAACAACAACAACAACAACAACACACCGCCAGTAAACCGGAACCGGAAGTACACGCTGTTTCCTTCCGGTGATGCAGCGCCACCCAGCGGCCACCGGAGTCCCTGCAGGTGGTCCCGGTTCAGTCCAGAACAGAATGTGGACCACAAAACTGGTTTCTGATATACCTGAAGACCTACAGAGACCTGGACCGGAAGTCTCAGAGAATAAAAGTCTTTTATTTGGTCTGCCTGTGAAACCATAAAAACTAAAGTCAATCTGTGTCAATCTTCAGGCTGTTGGCGCTGCAGCCGTCTAATACAAGACAGTTCATTCATGAAAAAAATACTCATGTCATTACAGTACCACACACACACACACACACACTGACTAATTAAGACTGAGTGTGTTCTTCCTCAGAAGAGCAGCTACCTGAAACTGTCCCTGTATGTTTGTGTCTTTTATGTGATTTTCTATTTCTGTGTTTTGTGTTTGTATGTTTTTGCAGTGTATTATATGTCTTGAATCACACATTGTGTGATTTTTGTAGTGTAGTTGTTTTTCTCTCATTGTTTCAAATGTTTCCTGTGATTAAAGGAGCCTTCTGCTCAATTCTCTTCCTCCTTCTGATGAAGATGAGTCATCTGTCACTCTGCTTGGTGGGTGTGTGAACAAATTGACTCGCTGCTGAAGTGAGAAAAAAGATCCTGACCATCTGAAAAGAAACCTGATCTGAGATCCAAAGACATTCTATACTGATTCCTGTAAACCAGCAACTGGTCCCTGTAAATCTACGAGTCCTTTTAAGCTGCAACTAGTGGATTTCTTTGTCTGCTGGCATAAACCAGTTTAACTAGTAGGTATGTGGGACCAGCAGAGACCTGCAGGTCTCACAGGTAACTAGGGACTAAACTGGTGAAAGGTAGGTCAGATTGCTGTATCATGGGACTTTCTTTCTGATTTGATGAGATGATGGGAAGCAGGTGTGTGGACAGGTGAGGATCAGGTTTTGATGAATCATGAACCACCTGTAAGCTGACTGTTGGATGTGACCTGAAATCTGCAGCTTTATTCTTATGTTGCATTTCTTATTTTTTCTCACAGAATCTAATTTGACATCATTTAGAATTATTACATTGTTTCCCTATTTATTTGTGTTTATTTATTTATTCAAATTTCAATATTTGTACTATTTAAATACTTTTATGTGTGTGATGTGGTTTTAAAGAAGCCAGCTCTCTTGAGGAAAAGGATTTCACCCAGGTGGGAACGTGATGAGCAGATGTAAATAAAATGACTTGAATGTTTAGTGATGAGTACTGACTCTGAACTGATTTAGCAACAGAGGGAAGCTGTGGGGGTGAAAGTATTTGAAAAGCAGCACTGACTCTCCTCAGTGATGGAGTAGCAGTTTGTGGTGGAGGTGGTGTTGAGGTTATCAGGCCTTCCCTCCGTTAACAGTGCTGACGTGTCCTGCAGCCTGCCCACACACAAAAAATAGATCCTTCACTTTGACTCACACAATGATCCTCCAACTCGTCACGTTCCTCTGAATGTCTGTATACACATTGACACCATCAGCCTCCGTCAGCATGGGCCTCATCACAGACAGCTCACCTGTAAAAATAACTTGTTCCCACAGGGATGACACCATCCACTGAGCACTGGGTTAAGTCTGAAGGGTTACTGGGAGCTCTGTGTTAAAGCAGTGCAGTATGAAGTCAAACTCTCCAGTGGGACAAGCAGACGTTGCCTCAGAGCCTGTGGATGATGGTGAATGAACCCTAATGTTTGCCCAGTCTCTTCCTCCCTGGATATCAGTTGTCTCTGTCCTCTGAACACACTGATCTGACCTGTATTGAACTGTTTGTAGGGACGGACTATAGTCAAGTTCACATCCGTTTAGAAACAGGCAGAGAGGGGAAGAGACAGAAAAAAAATGTGAGATATCAAGAGTCCTAAAACCTTTCTGGGAGTGAGGGGGGCTCCGTCCACCAACCTGAGTCTACACAGATGCAACAGGCTAATAAGTCCTTCCTGTAAATCAGGAGCAGGCAGTTCAAGTAGAAATTTAAAATGTACTTGAAATGTAACAAACAGCCAGCGTTGATGTGTGAATCATTGCAGCTGTGGTCTGAAGCAGCTGTAGTTGGTGGAGGGAGCTCTGACTGATGAGCTCCGGCTCAGACTGCTTTACAGTAGTTAAGACCAAAGAAGACAAAAAAATCTGTAGGACACAGGGGTGACCTGAATTTGAAGAAAGACTGGATATTCTTCACTAGATCGTCAAAACAAAGACCTGGACCAAAACTGGATTCTGGTGCATAGCTGGGTGTTTTTGGTCAAAGAAATGAACTCACATTGAGGCAAGTCAGCACAGTTGGTTGCAAATGTAGCAGGAAACTTAATTACCTTTTTACAAACATGCTCAGTAAATACCACTGTGACTCTGTCTGAGTCAAAGGTCAACAAAGGTCAACACTCTATTCAGGGATATGAAGACATTAAGAGTTTCTTTAATGAAATGAAACAAAGCAAGAATGAAAATAAATGAAATAAAGTTAATGTCAAATTTGTTTTAAACATTGTTACTATAGCTCCATCTCATTCATTCACAGCTTGTTAACAACTCTACATGCAGTTCGTTCACTCAGTTCTCAGAACTTCATTGTCATGGCAACAAATCTTCTGAGCTTAAACTTTGAAGTTGAGGCAAAACTTACAGGAATGTGCTTTACTTTGCAAATATCAAAAGTAAGATTATTATTATTATCAATAATAATAATGATGATAATAATAATAATAATAATGTTTGGGTCAAGCAGCCGGCTTATTAATTTCTTTCAAGTATCTTAACAATATTTTAAGACAAGTTAAAACCAAAGAGAGTAAGTAGGTTCTATCAATAGACTAACAGGTCTAGTTTGACGTTGCATGAAACGTTGCATAGGACTCTCAGGTCGCTCCACTGTGAGGAGTCTCTCCTGAGAACAATACGACACATCACTGAACATAAATCCTTCATCTTTAGTGAAAAGTGCTGATTTGACGTTTCTCCTGCAGACAGCAGGAAGTCTTTGTCGTGTGGTAGTTGGCAATCACGAGCAGCCACACTCCTCCACGATCATGTTCTGGATATCTTTCTTGATGATTTTCTGCTCCTCATTGTAGTACAACATGGACATGGCACGCAGCCTTGTGGGCACACAACATGACCTGATGTTTTGAAAAGGGCTGTAGCCTCTGATGCGATAATGATTAATCACCGTTGAGTGGAAGGAGAGGGAGGAGCCGCTGAGGCTCGCCAAGTGGTTGGGACAGTCGCCCTCACAGTAATTGGCATGGTAACCTGATGGAGCAATAATCCAGTCACTCCAGCCAATGTCTTTAAAGTTAACGTAAAACTGTCGTTTGCAGCAGACATGTATTTTCTCCTCACACTCCAGACCTCGTTTGACTCTGTGCTGCGATGTCTCCTCTCTGGTTTGCATCACCACCATGAGGAATGGCCGGTGAGACTGATCTCTGCCCGCTGCTGGCTCGTCTCTGGATGGTGACAGGACTGGCGAAGCTCCGACCTCGGCACACAATGGACAGGAAACCTGTAGGCTGAGCACGTTGCTACCGGTGTCTAACAGAGTCTGAATGCTGCGAGGAATGGCAAGGGTGTGCCAGCCACTGCGACGAGTGTCTAGCATTTTCTCAGAAACACACTCTTTCTCATCATCCTCAACATCAAATCGCAGCAGCCGCAGTGTCACTTTGCCCTTTTCTCGGTTTCCCTTTGACATCTTCACAAAGATCCAGATGTTCGCCTGCTCAACCACTGAAGAGCTGCCACCCTCCCTCAGAAGGTCAAAGGTCACTGTGTTTGGAGAGTCACCTGTAGCAGAAGGACAGTTAGCCTATGTACAAGAATTAACAACAGTTTTAGTTTAATCCTGTTAGGATTAAAGCAACAAAAATCAACATTTAAAAAGCTGTAATCATGCTAAACTCCCCCCCCCCACACACACACATTTTTGTCTTCCTTTCGTTTGAATGAATGAACAAACTGAATGTCACTCACCACAAAAGACTCAAAGGAGCCGCGGCCACTAAATATACTCAACATGAGCAGAGACACTAAAAAAAGACAAGGCCTGATTTCTGGGAATGTTGTTAACGAGGCCGTCAGTAACCCCCCCACCCCGCACACACACACACACAAAACTGACCCCCACCTTCAGCCCTCCAGCCTCCAAATAGCCCATCCTGTCCCTGATTGTGTCTTTGTCTCCTACTGCAGGATAATTACTGAGGCCCACATTTGTCTGAATAATATTATTCACGGCCTGAGACGCCTCGGTATGTCCCCTAACCCCCCGAGGGAGGGGCCTTTCTTTGAGCCTCTGAAACAGAAGTTAATTTTAGCTAAGATGGATGCTTCAAACAGTGACTGACTGACTGATGACAGACTGTTGACAGACCAATGATGTCATTGACAAACTTTTGTGTGGAATGTGGTTTAAACATTGTTGTTAGTTTAATAATGTCTTTTTGTGTTAAACAGGTAATCAGGTTGTCACTTCAGTGGGACCAGGGGTCAAAGGTCACTGACCTGACAGGTCAGCTGTGAATAAAGGTCAGATTTGATCAGGGCAAAACTTTAATTTTGTTCTCTTCCTTTAAATCTCAAAGTCTTAATAACAACATTATATATGTTAAGGTGTGGTCAGGTGATCTGTGGTAGGACCAGATAACGACTGAATGAAACACCTGGATGAATGATGAATGATGCTTCACTGGTCTGAGTCTGGATCTTTTTCATTCTGTGAACAGAGAAACCTTGAGCTCACTGTCAGTGAGATCAATAGATTGTGTATCTACTGTGGAAATCTGTACACAAACTTTGAACTTTTCAGATTTTTGTGAATGAGCTGATAACAGATAAGACCGCGTCTCAGTTGCAGCTTATAAAAACATGGTGGAGTCTGACTCAACTCACTGTCCTGTCCAGTTATACTTGTAGTTGAGTTGACACACTTGAGACACACCAGAGAGACAAATGAGATAAACCTGAGAGACACCTTAGACAACTTATACACCTCAGACACATCTGGGATACAACTATGTGAATCTAAATCAAGAACAACATTCAGATTCATGAACTATATTTGGTAAAAAAAACGGAAACAGCTAATCGAAGATTGAAGTCAGAACATCAGTGGAACCACTGAACCAGCACTGATGAACAGAGATGAATTGCTTGTATATAAATGCTTGTCATGAATGTTAGCGTGGCCAAAATCTCCCTGTGACACTTTCCTCCAGTCACGCGGAGATATTTACACTGAAGCAGGAAGGTGCTGCTGCAGCGAGTTCTTTGGAATCTGAAAATATGTACTTGTACCTGATTACCTGTAGTTCTGAATGAGTCAAGTTTGCTCACCTGATTTCGCAAATGTGATGATTTCCGATGGAGGTTCAGGTGATGCTGAGGCCCTGGAGCTGTAGCCCTCCTCCTGGATCTCAACACTGCCATCTTTGGTCACATGGCCGACGTGCAGCTTTTTGATGACGTTGAGTAACGCTGCTCGAGGGATGGGCTGTGTAAGGTTGGGACGGGCACTGAGGTGCAGCATGTTGAGAATGTGGCGTTTCACTGCCTCCACCATGTCGTTCTGCCCCCCCAGTACTGAGGAGTTCCTCCTGAGCTGAGACAGAGAGCACGAAGGACAGTCTGAAGATCTCTCGACCTGCAGCTTAGATGCTTTGTCAACTTCAGAAGCCGGAGAGACAATGGTAGATGCGTTGACGACAAAGCTGTCCACCACCAAGAGGAACAAGACAAACAGAGAAGCCATGGTGGTCTTGGAAACAGAGATTCAGAGTCAGAATCAGAGACCACCACTGTGTTTGATGGACCAACTCACACCAGAATCTGGATCACTCAGCTCAAACCCCTGGAGACTCAGCAGTTTCTCTGATGTTTGAAAAAGTAGGGGTCCACAACAGAAACACAGAGATCAGCAGCCCACACCAAAGGCAGAAATACTGTTTGTTCAGGGTCCTCCACAATCCCTCATATGGTCCTAATTGTTTCTGGATGCTGCAAGTCTGAGGCTCTGGTCCTGTTGATCTCTGGCTGGTCGTTATGGTTCGGATACTGGGTTATTGATAGCTGCAGGTCTGAGGTTGTGTTTCCTTGGACCAGTAGTTCATAGTCTTGTCCTGGTGTATCTGGTCCTGGTGGCTCTGGTACTGGTGGATCTGGTCCTGGTGGTCAAGTGCTGTGACTGACTGTGCAGGGTCACTCTACTCCGTCTCTGCTCGGTTACTGTAATTATACCTCTCTGCCCGTTTAATCCCTCCCTCCATCCACAGAGGTATTTCCCTGTGAGTCCAACACACACACACACACACACACACACACACACACACTCAAAGTGAGTAAAGTCTCAGAATATTTCAGGACTGTTTGTGGTGTTTCCTCCTGAATGAACGTCACGACAGAAGAGGAGGAGGAAGGAGGGATGAGGAGGAAGAGTGTCCCTGATTCATTCATACCACACACACACACACACACGCACACACACACGCACACGCACACATACACACATTGATGACTCAGTGCAGTCTCATCACCACATCACGTGGAGGAGAAACTCTGTTGGTGTGAAATTAATTTTTAGATTCAAAAAAGAGTTGTTACAAACGAAGCTGTGCACAGATGGAGCTCACTCAGAACATCACACACACACGCACACACATACACACCCTCATACAAAGAAACTATGTGACGTCAGCATGCCCTCTGGTGGTGAGACCCAGGGGTTACAATCATGTCATTTGTGTGTCTTTTGACAAAGTTAACAATTAGAACAACATCATCATTGCACAACAACCACATAGCACAATGAAAACATAATGGAAAAACAATTAATGCAATGAATGTTTGATAAAAACACAAAGGTAACACCACAAAAACATATTCAAGTCACAATGGACACGAAGTGGAAACACAAAACAATCACAAAGGAGACACTTAATAAAGACATAGAAATAAAAACACATTGAAACCAGGATGGAAGGACAAAGAAAACAATATAAACACAATAGAAATACTAGAGAACCAAATAGAAACAGAAAGGAAACCCAACAGAAACACATTTGACATTTGACAACCTTAACCCACAGTAGACACACAATGGAGGCACAATAGACACAATAGAAATACATTACAAACAAAATAGAAACATTAAAAAAACCCATTAGAGACAAATTAGAAAAACAATTGATGCAAATTATAATATAATGGAAACAACAAAAATAAGATGAAAATAAATTCAACATATAATAGTCACACAACGAAAACACAATAGAAATATAATGGAACGATGTGTGATGATTATATTGCCGTGCAATGTTCTGGATGTTGTGTGATGATGATGTGTTTCTATTCATTGTGTAAAAACACCTTTAGTTTAGTAGTTGTTGTAGTTGTTTTCATCTCAACACAAATGCATGAGTCTGTTTTGATGAAGGTCCTGATGTTGTGTATTTGTTACACACTGAGACATTTTATGTTCCATGGTTTGTTTCAGTTACAATTGATGAGCATGAGATTAAGATCTCATAGACTGTGATGTTACTGTGTGTGTGTGTGTGTGTGCGTGTGCGGTGGGGGTCCTCATGAAACAGATTCATCATAAACGTTATCAAATTAATGTAGAAGTCAGCCATCAGTAATGAACTAATAGTCCCCAAAACTCTTCCTGATCATCGACAGCTGACTGAAAAAGTGAATGCAGAAATAAAAACTGTAATCTGCTGAAACACAAACAGCTTCAGTGTCAAACAGTTTAAGATGCTGAAACTAAAAATATGCTGAGTCAGACTGGACTTGTTCGAAGAGGCTAATTTTCATCAGTTCACCTTAACTGGAAGTGAAACACTGCGGTTTCATGACAAGAAAACAAGACAGACACGATCCAATCAGCTGACTGTCGCTGTAAAAGCCGCCCCTTCCGCGCACGCGCACACACACACCCCTCCCCCTGTCAGACGCTCTCTCTCCTTGCGGTTAATCCGCCTCGCGCTGTCTTTGCTGTTATGGCGGAAATCAAAACGGGAATCTTCGCTAAGAACGTGCAGAAACGGCTGAACAGGGCGCAGGAGAAGGTAGGAGCTGATGGGGGGGCAGATGGAGCAGGACGGGGGCTGGACAGTGGAGCTGGTTGGAGGTTGCGGGCCTGTGCAGCGTTTCTCTCTGATATCATAAAATTCCTTTCTGATTAACGATGATCAGATATTGAACCCCGTTTGAGATGGTGACGTCATGATGTGTCCGATAATACAAACTCATAAAAACAACAGAATCGTCAGAAACGAACGGTATTGTTTTGATTGGCTGAAACTGATGGCGGATTAAAACAGATCGGAACGCCCCATGGTGACTTCACATGAGGCATGTCACGCATGAATCTCATATTTTATATAAAGGACAGGGAGCTGGTTTCTTGTTCCAAGGTTGGAGGTTAGCGGTGGGGGTGGAGCATCTCCGACGGAGAGACGTCATTGCTACGTCAGCTCAGGTACCTGCATATTAATAGTGAGGGACGTTAATGAGCCAATCAGCTGCTTCCATTCATTTCCCCTTAATCGTGCGTTACTCAAGTTGCTGTCCGTGGTGCTGAAATGACAATGAGGGCCCTGACAGAACTGTCCATGGTTCTGAAACGTTACAGCTGGGCTCCTCTAGATAGATTGATTCTTTATTAATCCCCGAAAGGAAATTCAAAATTCTACTGAATGAGCCTGTTTGTTCTCTTCCAGGTGAAACTTTGATAAAGTTTGCTTTTTGATGTTTGAAATCAGGTTTGTGATGGTATTTGTTTTTGAGCATGACTCAAATAGAAACATTTTCGCTGACAGTGACATCTGTGACATCTTCCCTCTACTAGAACATAAATGCCTCTCTGCTGCATTCAGTGACTTTTTCAGCAAGTTGATTTCAGTGAGTTTTGTCCTGGAAAAAATAATCTTGACAGTTTATAGCAAACACTTGGTGGACCCACTGTTAGCTGAGAAGCTTCGCAGCTAAGACTTTGAAACACCATTCTTGTATAAACACGTTCCAGACACCAAAGAGTGAAGCTGTTCAAATTGTATTTTTAGCAAAAAAAAAAAAACAACAACATATGCAACATAATTTTTTTGTTTACTTTCTGTCAATACCAACAAAAACTATAGGTGCTGTAAGGTTTCCTAATTTTATATATATATATATATATATATATATATTTTTTTTTTTTTTCTTCCTGCTTTTCCCTATTTGGGATTGCCGGTTCTTGCATGATTGATTTGACTACAGTTTTTTTTTTTTCTATGCTGGATGCCCTTCCTGCCACAACCCTCCCCATTTATCCAGGCTTGGAACTGGCACACACCTACAACCGGTTTGCCTTGTGGCTGGGGTTTGAACCCAGGCCCCAAGCATACAAAGCATGTGCTCTACCACTGAGCTACAGCAGGTAAAATAAGTATTGAACACATCACCATTTTTCTCAGTAAATATATTTCTAAAAGTGCCATTGACATGAAATGCAATACATTTGAATAATATGAAAACAGTTAAAAAACAATACAGTTCAATACATTTCCCAGTATCATTCCATTTTATTACACATAACTTAATTTATGGACATTTAAGGTTTGATTTCCTTGCATGCGTGGGTTCCATGGGTTGTTACTGACATCTGGTGAAAATTTCATGTCAGTAGCACCTTTAGAAATATATTTACTGAGGAAAAATGGTGACGTGTTCAATACTTATTTTACCCGCTGTACATCCCCGGTCCTTAATATAACCATAATAATCTTTTTAATCAATAATCGATTTTTATGTTGCACTCACATTATGTTGATTGTGTTTCACGGAATACACACATATAATAAAAATCTAACTTAACTATCTGTCTATGGTTTATTTTTAGAAAACAGATGTGTTGTTTGGATAAACAACATTGTATTGGTGTGTATCTTTTTTCCAGGTACTACAGAAGCTGGGAAAAGCAGATGAGACCAAAGATGAACAGTTTGAACAGGTGGTCATTAATTTCAGGAGACAGGAGGTAAGAAATGTCATTAACTTGTTCAGTCAGCGGTTTCAGCCATAAAATGAATTAACTGAGGCACTAGAACAAAAACCTGACAGACTGGGAGTTAAAGTCACCACAGTTAATCCTGATGAGAAAGTTAATGTCTGGACCATCTCAGATTGACAATCCACATGTTCATGTATTTGTCTGAAAACAAGAAACAACAACAACTCTCTCTTTCTTTCTCTAGAGCGAAGGCTCTCGGCTGCAGAGGGAGATGAAATCTTACATGTCTGCCATAAAAGGTGAGCAGCAGCAGTTCCCTCTTCAATTTCTTCTTCTTCAAAAGTGAAGAAATCATTACATATTGATCCGCTGACTCTGTTTTGGGTCCTGCAGGAATGCAGCAGGCCTCCATCAATCTGACCCAGTCTCTACATGAAGTCTATGAGCCAGACTGGCATGGGAAGGATGACGTCATGACCATTGGGAAGGTTAGGATGCAAAAAGTACTCACATGATTGGAATATACCTGAACAAATCACAGACGGATGTTAGCGTGAGAGACAGAAATGTGTTACAATGTTTAATGACAGCTATAATGTCACGTTGAGTGTCAACATGTCAGTATTGATATTGAATCAGTGTAACTTTAACGTGTTGCTCTGAGGACACTGGTTAATGGGTCTTCTGCAGGATTGTGATGCATTATGGGAAGACTTCCATAACAAACTGGTGGACTCAACACTGTTGAACCTAGATGCTTACCTGCAACAGTTCCCAGACCTCAAGGTAACAAACACTTTTTTACCGCTTTGTACAACTTTGTGTTTGATCCAAACTTGAAAAGTGAAAGTGAGGCATTTCAGACTCGTGTGGCCAAGCGGAGCAGGAAACTCATTGACTACGACAGCGCTCGCCACCACGTTGAGACTCTGCAGGCATCTGGGATGAAGAATGACCGCAAGATGATGAAGGTGAGTCCATTCCACTGACATCAGTCTTGATGGAGGCTTCAGAAAGCAAAGTTATCACATAGTACTTGTTCAGATGACACATAGCAATATAGCATGTGCTACCTGCGCAGGTGTTGCATGAAGTTCATGGTATATTTATCTGCAGGCAGAAGAAGAACTGAAAAAGGCTCAAAGAGTGTTTGATGAACTGAACGTGGGTCTACAGGATGAATTACCAACTCTGTGGGACAGGTGAGCCACATTGTGACTTCATGTTGTGTCAGTGCTGTATAAACCTCGCTGTTACTTCCTCCTTTGAGAGTTTCTCATATTTCTATCACAGATAATGAACAATATTCATCTGAACCTATGGTTTCACCTAAGATACTGCAGAGACACTTGGTCTGCTAGAATGTGATGAGATCCACTTAGTTAATGAAACAACACTTTAATCATCTAGAGACAAATTACAACATACAATCAGCACCAATCTGCACCGGCTCTCATGTCTCTCTTTGTTCTCTGCAGCCGCGTTGGCTTCTACATTGGAACTTACAAGAGTGTGACAAGTCTGGAGGCAAAGTTTCACAGAGAAATCTCTCTGGTGAGATTTCCATATAAATCCATTGCTGCTTTGACTGTTACATATTGCAGAGGAGCAGAAGATAATAGATCATCTCTGTACCAACATCACATCCTCCTTGGCACAGGAGCCTGTGTTGATGCTAAAACGTCAAAACTCAAGTTTTAGAAAAGATGAACCAATATTTTGTAGAGAGGGATAAATCTGAAAATCAACTTTCCGTAAATGTGCCTGTTCAGGTATGCAGGCAACTGTATGAAGTGATGACCAAACTGGCTGAGCAACACTCTGACAAAATGTTTACCATCCAAGGAGCACCAAGGTTGGTATGAGTTCCCCCATGGTGGGAGTTGCTTTTACATCCAGAAAATCTGAGCACAGATTTTAATCTGTTTACCTGAGATGGCTTTATGTTATGTGATTTGTGGTTTCCATTAAATGCCTCAGTGACTCTGGTCCGCTACGACTTGCGAGAACCCCATCACCACCAGAGGATGAAAGTCCACCAGAGAGTCCAGATGCCAGTTCCAATCATATGCTCCGCCCTGTCTCACCTGGACCACCACGGCCTAAATCGCCTATACAGGTAGGTCTGATCCTAACATAATCCTGGGATAGTAATTCATCAAATATTGCCGATTGTAATAGATATAATTTTACTGAGAGTTATAGATGATATAATTGGCAGCTATACATGATATATTACTGAAAATTATAGATAATTTTACTGATAGTTATAGATGATATAACTAAGTTGATGAATATCTGGACATTGACACAGTTTTCACCATTTTGGCAAATGGTGGAGGGCAGATATAAAACATGTTGTCTGTAAGTCCTGCACTTAAGTGACACCTTGATTGCTTCATTTCAAATCATTGTGGTGGTATACAGAGCAGAAATGCTGGCAATTGTGACAGAAATATTTATGGACCTAACCAGGGTGCGATTTGTGAAAAAAAAAAACGGGGGGGGGGGGGGGGATAATTTTGAGGAACGCTTTTATTCAAAAATATTACCACACAACGGCGGGCGAACAGTAGGCTATATGAAAACAGTTTTTCTCCTAGCCCCGCCCCCATCCGATGTGTTGTCTGCAAGTGTGACGCCTCTGACTTGTCAGATCCAGTCAGAGGCTGGATCAAAATTACACAACCAGAATGCACACGGACTCTTTGTATTTTGGATGTTAATAATTACAATGTAATGGTGAAAATACTTTGAGTGGGGGGGATAAATTTTGTCCCCACTGAGGATGAAAATAATTCAGCAGAGGGTAGGACATGTAAACCACAGGGGGGAAAATCCCCACCATCCCCAGCAGCAAATTGCACCCTGGACCTAACTATATTACTGATTGTTATAGATGAATGATAGAGTTTTAGAGATATCGGAAAATAAACCAGCAGACAGTGTTTATCAAACATGATACATACACGTGTTAAGTACAGAGTTTATAAACCTGAACTGGGTGTTGACAGTTTAACAGTTCAAACTTCACAGTAACTTTCTGTGTTTTTTTTATGTTTTTTTTTGCTGCACACTTTTATCTGTTGTTGGTGAGTGAACACATGACATTGGTTTTTATCATCTGTCTGTTACTGTGTATATTTATTAGATCTGTAACACTAGAGTTGTTATAGGTAGTTGATTCCTGACAGTAGAAAACAGCTGTTTTCTATTGTCGGTTTATCAGATTTGACTTCAGTGTGACCTTCACCATTACATATTTGTCAACCTCATTTGGACAAATATGGATTTGTAAGTGATGTCACAAAGTTGTGCTTCTATCAAAGATTCATCCAGTCAGTTCAATGTAACATACCTGTAACAGAGCCATAACATATTTCTCTGTTTTTGACATCAGACAGTGGATCATCATAATGATCACAATAACAAACTGTCCACACATCGTCTCTGTTACTGTAAACAAGCCTAAACTGGTCAAACATTATGAAGTGGGAGGAGGTGTGTCAGGTATTTCAAACTATGAACTACAATCACAAAGTAACTGGTTCTTGTTGTATATGAGCAAAAAACTTCCCATCAGAGAGCAGCCAGTGCAGAGAAAACTGAGTTCAGTTCACTTTCACTGGCTCAGTTTTTAGTGCAGCAGCTGTGGAACTTTGTTCTGGTCACAACAATATAAATTAAGCATCATGTGGAAGGAAACATACTGATGACATCTGCTGGTGCCAGCTCTCTCCATCCATGTACAGGCTGTAGGACCCCTCAATGTTGTATTTCTGTTAATTTGAAATTAATTTAGGATTTATTTTGGACAGAAAATGTATCTAAATTCTCTACCTATATATATATATATATATAGGTATGCCTCAGAATTATTAAAAGAATTTTGATGAAACAATATCACAAACTGGAGCAATCAGCTGGGAAACTTGTGGATCCTCCCACTTCACAACAAGTATGAATAGCTGTTTAGTGTTGGGATGTTGATTGTGTTTTTATTGTCCTCTAGTGGCCGCATATGTGTAGATGTACAGGAGACTGTGAAATCAATCAGGGTTCTTTACTACGAAGTGGGATTTAGAGTTAGCGAGGTAACTTCAGGTTGAATCCTGGGTTTTTGTTCTAATGAACTTGGATCAATGGTGATGGGCCAGATATCAGATTGCAGATATTAGAAGTTTCTACATTTTATATTCAGTATTTTAACTTCTGCATGTACACACTTGGCATTCTGTTGTCAGCAGTCCTTCATTTGGAAGTTGCAACAGTTTTGCTTTTAGCTTTTATCATGTCCTTGAATTCTTCAAACTTGTTTATGATATCTGGAGGTTCATCAGTGAAGTAAGCCGCTCCGCTAGAAACCTGCTGTACAATTGTCCATGTTTGCTATTGGCGAGTTGCTGATAACTCCACCCCTTTAATGTACATGTGCACTAGACAGGCCAAACCTGGTTGATTCATGGAGTTGATCACGTCGTAGGACTGGCAAATGTGATGTTAGATTAAGTGAATCCAGATGACTGGAACATTTCCTGGGTATGGTAAAGTTGCTTCGTAGTACAGGACCCCGGTTTGAGTGGACTGGCTCATCCTTGTCATCTCTTCTGCCAGTTTAAAAAGGGACCACCAGTGCCCCCTCCACCAAAGGTCACACCAACAAAGGAGGTAGCAGAGGAGCAGATTATTGACCTGTTTGGAGGAGAATTTTTACCTGCACCATCACCTTCGCAGGTGTGTTGGTTTGTGCTGTTTCATTTTCTACTCTGTAGTTTGTTGTTCTTGTCTGTTCATTTGTTTGTTTTCCGGTTTTCTGCAGCCTAATGAACGACCTGGAGAGTCTCTTCTTGACCTGGACTTTGATGCATTTCAGCCAGATGAAAGCGTCTCACCAATACCTCAGGTTCTTTCCATTAAAGGAACTTTTCACCAACTCAACTCAACTCAACTTTATTTATATAGCACTTTAAAAACAACCACAGCTGAAACAAAGTGCTGTACATAAATAGAAAGAACAACAGAAAAACAATAGAATATATAAAATGAAACAGGAATAAACACTAAAATAATTGTATTGTTTTTTTTAAAAACAATACATAAAAAGACCATTTAAAGATTTAAAAACAATTAAAAAAATCTTCAAATGGACTCTAAAGTGCACAGGCAGCCAATGGAGGGAGGCTAGAATGGGAGTTGTGTGCTCCCTCTTGAGTACTCCAGTTAAAAGGCGAGCGGCTGCATTTTGCACTAACTGGAGACGTGCGAGGGAGGACTGGCTGACTCCAAATAAAGTGCATTACAGTCATCCAGCCGAGATGTGATAAAGGCACGGATTACTATTTCAAAGTGCTGTTGTGCGAGGAAAGGCTTCACCTTTGCCAGCTGCCTCATCTGGAAAAAGACGGACTTCACTACAGCACTAATTTGCCGATAAAATCACTGTCCATCTTAACACCCAAATTTGAGACAGTTGGCTTTACATAGTCTGCCAAGGGGCCCAAGTCAACAGGAGGGGGCTCTCACAAGGGCCACTGGGGCCAAACACCATCACTTCTGTTTTTTTCTCATTAAATTTAAAAAGTTCAAGGCCATCCAGGTTTTGATGTCTTCAAGACATGACAGTAATGGTGTGAGAGAGAAAGCATTCTTCTTTTTCAGCGGCACAAATATCTGACTATCGTCAGCGTAACAATGGAAAGAGATGCCATGCTTTCTCAGGATGGAGCCCAGAGGCTGTAAATACAAAGAGAAAAGCAGGGGCCAAAAAAATTGACCCCAACAGCATGTTGACACAGAGTCCACAACTGAACACATTGTGTTGGGCCAGAAGGTTTCATTGGAACAACCTGCTGACTGTCTGAGAGTAGAAACTAATGTGTTCATATCTATCTGTGACCGATAGTAAAGTATACAGTATGTAATGTGTGGTTAACATTAACATTTGTTGTGCCCCTTCCAGACAGCTATACCCTGGGATATGTGGTCGGTAAGTCTTTTAAGATTCTCAACTCAATATTCACAACTGACACAAACCATCACAAATGAGTTGATGCTGGTTTTACCTTCAGATTATCCTTCAGAAAGAAAACTCATGCTGTGTGTTTACAGATCTGAAGCTTCTCTTTGCTTGCTTTTTCTTTTTTAAAGGGAAACGCACAAACAGTTCAGCCTGTAAGTATTCACAATAACACCACTGTCACTGAAACTGGAGACATAACTGATAATTGTCTCCACAGTGATACTTTTCCATGTAGAACATCATTGATTTCACCAACAAATGTCTACTTTATGTGACTTTTTACCTTGTTTCACTGTTTTTCATTTCTTTTATATCATGTTTTCTGTTGACATCAAGTCAAAGTCAACTTTATTGTCAGTTCTTCTGTACATACAAGATACACAGATGAATCGAAATAACGTTTGCTCTTTTGTCCACTACAGTGTAACTTACAACCAAAGAGGGTGGAGAATATGGAAGAGCAGAGAGAAATACTTATAGAAGGGCAAAAAAAAAAAAAAAAAATTATAGATTTTTCTTGTTGATTTTACAATATATTTGAAAGAATGATGCAAAACATCCAGCTTGTGCTTTAAATTCCACATCATTCAGTTGCAGTGTCTGTGCAGCCTCTCTGTAGCTCACACACCAGTTAGTTAACTCTAACCTTCAGCAGGGAGGAGACAAACTTTAACTCTTCATTCCCTGCCATTTCTAAGCAGGCTGCAGATTCTGGCTTCATCGCTGACTGGTCCGCAGACTTTGGTCCAGCGTCAGCAAATGGAGATGCTTCTTCAAGAGTCGAAGCCCCTGCTGCAGAGCTGGAGGGGGTGCAGGATGGGCCACAGGGTGGGCCTGAGGGTTGGCCCCAGGCTGATGGCTGGCAGCCATGCAGAAACACAGCTACATCCCCTCTTGACAGGGAGACAGCCACAGCCCCTGAGGATGAGGTTAGCAAGCGGGTCCCTCAAACTATCTCAAACCTACATCCCACTGCCACCAGGGGTGATGAAGATGAGACAGGGCAAGCAGATTCAGGGGTGTGCAGAGCAGAGCTTGAAGACCGCAGGACATCCACCCCAGGGTTTATTTTCACCAATGAATATGGTGAACAGATTGAGGACAGCACTCAGGACAGAAGAGAAAAGTGGTCCAGGTCCCCAGATGGTTCTGGGTCTGAATATGAGACTGCCGAAGAGTGGGGGGAAGGAGGTTTGGGGGGAGGGTGGGCAAGTGCCGATGATGAACTTTCATATGATGATGGTCCCATAATGAATGCCTCGGATGGGGGTGCAGGTAGAGCTGATGGTGCAGCAGCAGACTTGTCTCAGATGGGAGAAATTTGTAGAGAGGTTTGTGAGACACAGGGAAGAGGTGAATTTGACTCAGTTACATCAGGTGAAACACAGGAAGGAGGTGCGTTGGATTCAGATCCGTTCGCTGAACCACAGGGAGGAGGTGCGTTTGATTCAGATCCGTTCGCTGAACCACAGGAAGGAGGTGCGTTTGATTCAGATCCGTTTGCTGAACCACAGGAAGGAGGTGCGTTTGATTCAGATCCGTTCGCTGAACCAGAGGGAGGAGGTGCGTTTGATTCAGATCCGTTTGCTGAACCACAGGGAGGAGGTGCGTTTGATTCAGATCCGTTTGCTGAACCACAGGGAGGAGGTGCGTTTGATTCAGATCCGTTCGCTGAACCACAGGGAGGAGGTGCGTTTGATTCAGATCCGTTTGCTGAACCACAGGGAGGAGGTGCCTTTGATTCAGATCCCTTCACTGAAACAATGTCAGAAAAAAAGGGAGGTGGGTTTGAATTTGATCCCTTTGCAAAGCCACCAGGAGAAGGTGGGGTTAGGATTGCTGGGGTTGGGAGTGAGTGGGATGGAGACCCTTTTGCCAACAATTTTCCAGCAGCACCGTCAGGGCATGAAGGTCCTGCCTCCAGCACCACATCCAGACAGAAAATTAGTGACAGTTTTGAGTCTCCTATCACTGCCACTGTCACAGATGTGAACATTCCCAGAATTCACAAAGAACCAGAGAATTCAGACATGTCCGAAGATGAGGCCGCAAACCGGAGATTGGGAAAGTTGTACCAAGAACTAGATAAAGAACAGGAAGAGGTACTTGACTTTCTCACTTCTTCAGTGTAGTAGATTAGCTCAGAATAGAACTCAATCGTTTCCCTCTCCTGCAGACTCACAAAATGAATGTAGTCTTCCTGAGATGTGGACCCCACCTGAGCTCCTCCCATCCATCCTATTGCTTTGTCATTTTGTTAATTCCATACTTTTGTTGAATGTATCTCATTCAGTTATCTGAATCAAAGTGTTTCTGGAACTAACTTGTGTCTCTAAATCTGTTCAGGTGACCAACACATTCAATGGTATTTCACAGGTGAGTTTCTTTGAAGAAGAATTAAACTGTAGTTCATTGAGAAACTTGAACTGCTCTATGGAGGGTGGTTCAAGTCCAGTCACAGTGACTTTGACCTGTGTCACCTGATTGCATCATATCATCCAATGCTCTTTCCCTTAATGTTTCCTTTTCTAATGTTGTACTCCTATTCCAACCTCTTCTTATTTGTCTTCTTTGAATGAGAAATCATTTTTTAACAAGCATGTTTCATTCTAATTCTTCCTCTGCATTTTTCTCATGTGTTCTGAAGGAAGCCTCTGCCCCTTCATTTTTTGCTGATTTTGATAAGATGGTAAGTTTTAAGTAACATGAGCAATCTGTGGGGGAGGGGGGGTAATTTATTGAAACCACAGGAGGCTCTTTTATGATTTCTGGGCCTTTTACTTGAAGCCTTTAGAGGGTTGATCACAGTCTTCTCTTCAAAAGAACCAAGCTAATGCTGACTCAGCTGGGGCCCCTGGAGCCTCGGAGTCAAAAGTTACCAAGGAGCAAGACCAACCTGCAGTCTACCCTGTTGGAGACCAACCTGCAGCTTCTTCTCCTGAAGGAGAGCTTGAGGAACATCCATCTCCCCCTAGTGGAGAAGAGGACAAAGCTGCAGCACCTTTAGCTGGAGAGGAACCTTCAGTTCCACCTGCTGGAGACGAACCTATAGCCCCCCCTGATGGGGACGAACCTATAGCCCCCCCTGATGGGGACGAACCTATAGCCCCCCCTGCTGGGGACGAACCTATACCCCCTCCTGCTGGGGATGAGTCTGCAGCTCCCCCTGGTGAGGCCGAACCTGCAGCCCCCCCAGCTGATGAGGAAGTCATAGAGACTGCTGGCAGCCCGAAGGATAAACCAGCTGTGAGTTGATGGTCATCATCATCATCATCGTCATCATGACTTTTTTGACCATCTTGATTGCTATCATCTTCATTAGTATTGTCACTTAAATATCATCTTAACCACAACCATGATTGTCATTACCTTCACCATGTGATATAGTGGCATCAGTAAAATAGGAGGCCTTCATATTTATATACTGAACTGAACCTTCAAATCATGAATTTTTTTTTATTAGAACAGTTGCTTACTGAGCTGACAGAGTCCTGAACTCTTGGTTCCTTTTGTCAAATCTTCTTCCATGAGTGATTCAAAGAAATCAAAATACATTTCTCTCAGCAGTACATGTTTGGTGTGCTAACTTTGTACTGTAGTCATGTAATTTGATTGGTTTTAGTCTTATAGCCATAATTACCCCCAGAGAACTAAGACAGATCAAAGCTGCAGCGCAGATGATGATTTTATTCCCGGAGGTTTGTTCAATTTGTGTTAAAGGTATAAATGTGATTCTCTTCTCCTCAGTCACTGGTTGCATCTCCCAACTCTGAGAAGCCAGAGCTTGGTGAGGTATGTAGTTGTGCTCATTTTGTTTTGATAAAATTGTCTTAGCATGTATTGGAAACATGTTTCGTTACAATGTGATAACTTTGTATGTGTGTGTGTGTTTTTGAGAGCCTGTTAAAGGTGGCTGTTGAGTAGTTTATGCTATTTTTCTCCTGTAGGAAAAGATGCCAATTCCTTCTGTGGTTATTGAACCTGCCTCCAGTAATGAAGGTGATGATGACCGTGATGTTGACATAATCTCCCCCAGTGCTATAAGTGACAATGGTGTCTCAACTGAAAACCGGACAGCCAAACACATGAGTCCATCAAGCGGAGCATCAGGACTCCCTGATGACTTCCTCTATAAGGTTGGAATTCCTTAACATGCTAGCCAAGTGCTAATTTAAAGTTCAGCACTTGGTTTGATCTTTGGGTTTTTGAGTAGATGGTGAACATTTAGCAGTTGGAACAGGCGCTGATGGTCTCTTCCTTCGGCAGGTGGAGACGATGCATGACTTTGAAGCAGCAAATTCAGATGAGCTTGAACTGAAAAGAGGTGATGTTGTGTTGGTGGTTCCAACTGCTTCAGCAGAGGATCAGGTGAGCACAGCAGCTGAAATGTGAAACCCCAAGAATTCATGTAGATCAGCTGTAGAAAGGAGAAATTAGCAGCACTACAAGAGTAGTTGAGGCTGAATGTTGTGTTTTGTGGCTCTTTGTTGCAGGACGCTGGCTGGCTCACAGGAATCAAAGAAAGCGACTGGCTAACACTTGGAGCCGCTGCCCAAAAAGGATTGTTCCCAGAAAACTTTACCCAACAAATTGAGTAAAAGCCACTTTAGATGCAGATAAAACCAGAAGAAATTTGAAACAGTGGTGTCAGCATGCAACTAATCCATCCTAAGAGAACTTGGGGTCTCCTGCAGCTTCCTGCTGGACATTAAAAGACTTTCTGTGGTTGATAAAAGTCTTCCCTCTACTGAAAATACTCTCGTGCTCATTAATAGTAGTACTTTACCCCCAGGAATGAAAATGAAAGCAGGATGTGATAGTATGGCCTTTTGTTCCTGGAAGCAAGATGTTTATTTGAAAGAAGAAATATGATGTATGATTTGTAATAACTGCAGAAGTCTCTATATAGTCACATCTAGAAAAACATGAAGTGTTTTAGTAGAGAGCAAAATGAGAAAGATGGAAGACTGCACCTTTTGTTTCTCTGCTGTGGAGTGAACTGGATTGTGTAGTGCTGTGATATGTCAGTGTTTTTGAGTGCAACATGAAACTCTTGAGTTTGTTGTTTGTTCCAGACACATTATTGCTGTTACCTTTCAATCATTGTGAGTGTATTTCTGTGTTATGATTGTGTAGTGATATTTCTTTGGCATCTGTGGGCAAATAAGATATTGAAGAGGTTTGCTATGTATTTGCCAAAATAGTATTTATATTTATTATTTGATGGATAACTAATGCACATCCTGTAGGAAAATCTGAAATAGTTCAGATGTAAAACTTAAAAATGAAATGAAAACTACGTAGATCCCGATGCCAAAAAGACAATAACAATATATCATATAAAAATGAAATTTGCAAGAAACCAAACAAGGGTATGCTAAAAAAGAAGGTATAGACAAATTCAACAACAACCTATGTTGTCAGATAACTTTAGGTGTCTATCTTCCAGATGTTCTGTAGATCAAAATTGATCTTCCCTTAATAGTGATGTTTGACCTGATTGTAGACAGTTTGGGATGCACATATGATAAACATTAATGTCATGATCAATAAATGAGAGTTAAGAATGAGGCAAACTTTGTCATTTCTTTTATTTACCAGACCCACTCACTAATCTAACCCTATCCACAACCATCACACGTCAGGGCCCATTGATTGTCTCGTCTACATGTGGTTCCTGTTTTATTTTGAAAGTTCGTTCCCCATGTGCTGTCCAAGTCCTGCCTGTGTGATTTGTGATTGTTTCCACCTGTGTCTCGTTGCCTCCCTCAGCCAGTGTATTTAAGCTGTGTTCTCCTACCCTCTTGTGCCAGATGGTCTCGTCTGTTTCCCAGTAAGAGAGCCCGTATTTTTCCCCAGTGTTTCCTTGTGAGTTTTGTGTACGGACCTGTTTTGTATATTTGGCTTTGCCACTTGCTTCTTGGACCTGTACCTTTGCCTGTGCAGACTGATTACCTGTTGCTGACCTAGGACTGAATAAACAACCTCTCTTATACTTCCTGTGTATGATTCTGCTTTGTGGGTCCTGCCTGCCTCAGTGAGCCTTGATAGTGCGATCTGGCCACTCACAGACCCTGAGGAGTCAGATTCAGCGCGTGCTGCTCTTCACGCTCAGGGGCAGCGGCTGAATGAGCAAGAGGAGCGACTGCTAGCCATCGGCCAAGCATTGGCCAACGCTTCCCAGCAGGACAAAGCCACAAACGCCACACTCATGGGTCAGGGCGTGGGAGCTGAGCCAGTCCCCTGTTGAGGACAGGAGGGGCACGGTCCTTTCCCAAATCCCTTCCGCCACCCAGGTCCAAAAATGGCTGATGGCGGTGGCCCCTGCTGTATCGCACCACTGTCCAGCCTTCATCATGACCATATTAGGTCTTTTAAGAGTGTTTGTCTTGTGTTGTTTTGCTTGTTGTTTTTACATGTGTCTGTAATGTCGCATTTGTTATTTTATGTAATACATGTTATTTTTAATTACAATTTATTAATCATAACAAAAGGCTTTTAACAAAAAGAAAGAAATAATAAAAAAAAGTTTTTAATTTAAATGAAATAAACTTTTTAATGAAAAAAATGAAATAAATAAAATAATGCACCCAGTCGCGACGTTTCGACCTATGTAGGTCTTCTTCAGACTTGGGTGCAAAAAAATGTGTGTGTGTGTGTGTGAAAGAGATGTTGTCTTAGTGAGAGTGAAAGTGAGAATGAGCCCAATGTTTGCTTCCCCTTTTATAAACTCCTGTTTGTTTTCCCTTTGTGTTTCTGTTTTTAGTAAATTTTTTTTCCATGGTTTCCATTTGTTTTTTTAGTTGTCAGTCTTATTCTATTGAATGTTTTTAACTTCTTATCATAAAATAATAAAATAAATAAATAAAAAATAAAAAATAATTAAAAAATAAAAACATAAAAATTATTATATATATCTAAACTTTTTGGTTTTTAGGGGTTTGGGTTTTTGGAGGGTTAGGATCCATGCACTGGCCCTCAACACGCCCAGATTAGGACAGGTCCCCCGTCCTGAATGGGGTTTTAAAAATTTTTTTTAAATAAAAAATTGGGTTAGGGCGTGGGAAAAGAACCCGTCCCCTATTGAGGACAGGAGGGGCACGGTCCTTCCCCCAATCCCTTCCGCCACCCTGGTCCCAAAATGGCTGACGGTGGCGCCCCCTACCGTAGCGCACCACCGTCCAGCCTTCCTCATCTTGACCCATATTGGGTCTTTTTAAATGTGTGTTTGTCTTTTGTAATGTCACCTTTGTTATTCTATGTTAATAATATTTTTTGTATTTAATTATTATTTATTAACAGATATTTATTTATAACTTATTTATTCATAATAATAAAGGCTTTTAAAACAGAAAAATGAAAAAACAAAAAATGAAAAAAACATTTTTTTTATTAAAATAAACTCCCTAATTAGTTTTTAATAAAACAATAATAATAATAATAAATGAAATATTGCACTCCGTCTACGTTTCGACCTGTGTAGGTCTTCTTCAGGAGTGAGTGCAAAAGTTGTGTGTGTGTGTAAGAGAGATGTTGCTGTGATGAGCGTTTGAGTGAGAATGAATGAGGATGTCTTCTTCCCCTTTTATAACCTCCTGTTAGAGTTCCCTTGTGTTTTTGTTTTAGTTTCTTTAGTTTCCTAGTTTCCCTTTTATTTTGTTGTCAGTGTTATTCAATTAAATGTTTTTTTAACTTTCTACCATAAAATTAATAAATAAATAAATAATAAAAAATAAAAAACAAAATAATATATATAACATAAAATTTTATTTTTTATGTTATTTTTTTCTTTTTTAGGGGGGGGTTAGGGGTTTAGGTTCTTTGGATCCCCGGCCGCGGAGTGGCACAGGGATCCATGCGCTGGCCCTCAACAGGCCCTGGTTAGGACGGGTCCCCCGTCCCAAATAGGGTTTATTTAAAAGAATTTTTTGTTTTTAAAAAAAAGTAGATAAAGGTTAGGGTTAGGGTCAAATTAGGGTTAGTTTTAGTTTTCAATTTTGATGTTATGGGTTTGGGTTATTTGGATCCCCGGCCGCGGAGCGGCACGGGGATCCGTGCACTGGCCCTCAACAGGCCCTGGTTAGGACGGGTCCCCCGTCCCAAATAGGGTTTATTTAATCAATTTTGATGTTAGGGGTTAGGGTTAGGGCCAAATTAGGGTTAATTTTAGATTCCAATTCTGAGGTTAGGGTTAGGATTCGGGCCAGGGTTGGGGTTAGGGTAGGGTTAGGGTTAGGGTTAGGGGGTTAGAGGGTTAGGGTTAGGGTTTAGGGGGGGGGTTGGGGTTGGGTTGGGGTTATGAGTTTGGGTTAAAATGCTATGCACTGGCCTACTGGTCTGACAAAATGAATGAATGGCAGAATGGAGAGAGAGGTGGTCCTTCCCACCGGGGAGCAGGGTTCGATCCCCAGGCAGAGCACCGGGCAGAAGGAAGAGAGGGACCTGCCTAAAACACACTTATAAAAGGGGACGGGCCCCAGCAAATAAATGAAAATAATAAAAAATTATAAATATATGTATATATAATATATTATATATATTATATTAATAGAATGATAAAACAACGTAGACTAATATAAAAAAACACACTTGTGTTTGTGGGGAGGGGGGGGGCTGGGAACCGTCCCAATTGGAAGCCATGCGGATCACCATCGGGAGTGCATATGATAATAAAAAAAAAAAAAAAAAAAAAAAAATAAAAAAAAAAAAAAAAAAATAAAAAATAAAAAACACCAAGCATTTATAAATAGTAAAAACATTAGTAAGTTAAAAGAGGGTTTTCCTGCCCCTATTTCTATTGTACCAATGGGGTTAGGGTTGGGGTTGGGGTTGGGGGTTATGAGTTTGGGTTAAAATGCTATGCACTGGCCTACTGGTCTGACAAAATGAATGAATGGCAGAATGGAGAGAGAGGTGGTCCTTCCCACCGGGGGAGCAGGGTTCGATCCCCAGGCAGAGCACCGGGCAGAAGGAAGAGAGGGACCTGCCTAAAACACACTTATAAAAGGGGACGGGCCCAGCAAATAAATGAAAATAATAAAAAATTATAAATATATGTATATATAATATATTTATATATATTATATTAATAGAATGATAAAACAACGTAGACTAATATAAAAAAACACACTTGTGTTTGTGTGGGAGGGGTGGGGGCTGGGAACCGTCCCAATTGGAAGCCATGCGGATCACCATCGGGAGGTGCATATGATAATAAAAAAAAAAAAAAAAAAAAAAAATAAAAAAAAAAAAAAAAAAAAATAAAAATAAAAAACAAGCATTTATAAATAGTAAAAACATTAGTAAGTTAAAAGAGGGTTTCCTGCCCCTATTTCTATTGTACCAATGGGGTTAGGGTTAGGGTTAGGGGTTAGGGGGTTAGGGGTTAGGGTTAGGGGGGGGGTTAGGGTTAGGGATGGAAATTTGAGCCCGCCCCCGAAAGGGTTAGGGTTAGGGGTTAGGGGGTTAGGGTTAGGGGTTAGGGTTAGGGTTAGGGTTAGGGTTGGGGTTGGGGTTGGGGTTATGGGTTCTGGTTAAATTACTGTGCACTGGCCTACTGATCTGACAAAATGGATGGCTGGATGGAAACAGAAATGGTCCTTCCCATTGGGGACCAGGGTTCGATTCCCAGGCAGAGCACCGGACAGAGAGAAGAGAGTGACCTGCTCCAGGTATCTTTAGCAAGGAGTAGCGGGCCCAGCAAATAAATGAAATAAAAAGATAAAAGAATGAATGTAGAGTTAAAATTGATAGTGATGTATTTAAAAAAAAAAAAAAAAAAAAAAAAAAAAAAAAAAAAAACTTTGGGAGCTGGGAACCGACCCAATTAGGGTCATGAGGATCACCATAGGGAGATGCATAAAAAATTTTTTTCTAAAATTCCAAGTCTATTAATGTTTAAAATTGTTAAGAATAAAAAAGTAAAATATGCACCTCCCGTCCGGCGTGGATTCGAACCCCAGTCTGCTGTGTGGCAGACCAGGGCTTAGACCATTGTGCTGTCTCTCCAGGTGGTCCGGAGTGGGATCCGCATGACCCAAGACGAATGCAGGAACAGGCTGGGGAGTACCGTACCCAGAGGTGGTGGATGTGGTTTTCCTTACTTTAGTCATCGTTTAGCTCCTCCGGGCACAGTGGTCCCGAGCCTGTGGATCCAAATCTTCTCCGCTCTCTTCCTCTGTCCACAGGTCCAACGGTCGTTGTTTTCTACAACAGTTATTGTGAGGTGCGTGGGGGGATGTAGTTGGAAGTGTTGTACTAGAGGGGTGGCAAGTCGACCTTCCCTAATATTGTATAGGTGTTGTGAAAGCCGGTGGTGTGCAGAATGTTGTGTTTCTCCTATGTAGTGTTTATTGCAAAGTGTGGCAGGTGATTATGTAGACTATATTTGTGGTGGTGATGGAGAAGGAGCCGAGAGTGGGAAATGCTGAGTTGCTGAGTGAATTATGGATGAATTTTCTGTTTTTATAGTGATGGCTGTGTGGAAGAGTGGGTGTGGGTCTATGGTCAGTAAATTGTGATCTGGTGAGAAAGATTGAAGGCTCCGATGTTTCCTATGGGCTGAGATGATTTGGTGGTTATGAAATGCCGGATGTGCAGACTGTAATCTGGAGAAGTTGTGTTTGATGATGCGGTGCAGGGCAGTAGTTTGGTGGGAAAAGGTGGAAACAAAGGGTATCAGTTTGTGGTGGTGGAGGAGGGTTGTGGTGTGCTGGTGGGGAATGTCTATGTGGTGAGCTTAGGCCGTACCTGTCCTTGGGGTTGGGGTTAGGATTAGGGGCAAGGGGTAGGGGGTAGGTTAGGTTAGGATAGAGGGATGGGGGTGGGTTAGGGTCAGGGGGAGGGGGGTGGGTTAGGGTCAGGGGAGGGGGGTGGGTTAGGATTAGGCCTGGGGGTGTGGGGTAGAGGAAGGGTTAGGTTTAGGTGAGGAAAGAAAGGGGAACAGAGGTAGGGGAGGGGGGGTGGGGGGGGTAGGGATCAGGATGCAAAACCAGATTAGGGTAGGGGGGGAGGACTTACCGGCGGCCTAAGCTCCTGGACCTGGGGGTGAAGAGGAAGTGTGCACAGGTGGAGAGGGGAGGGAGAGTCGGGGTGGGAGCGAGCGAGGCCACTGTGGAGTTTTTAATGGTGCGGAGGAAGCGTTTGGAATAACCTCTGCTGCGTAGGCTATGGAAAAGAATGCTGGTGGTAGTGTGAAAATCCTGAAGTGTTGCTACTAATGCGAAAAAAACGGATGAGCTGTGATTTTATGATTCCTTTAAATGTATGTTTGGGGTGATAGCTGGATTTATGAAGTAAAGCATGTGTGTCCGTAGGTTTGAAATAAACTTTTGTCTGTAATGTGTTGTGAGTGTTATTGGTGGGCCCGAAAAAAACTGTGGTATCTAGAAAGTTGATATGTGTACTATTTATTGTGTATTTAACCGTAATAGAAGGATGATGGTTATTAAGGGATGGATATGAATTCTGGAAATTTTGATTTGATGATCATGGGCCAAATACCAAAAATGTCATCTAGAAACCTGAGGTAGAGTGATGGTTTGAAGGGGACATTTGGCTTAGGGCTTCTCGCTCCCACTCGCTCATGTAGAGGTTAGCATAGGCCGGGGCGAATCTCTGACCCATGGCTGTCCCGTGGACCTGTAAGTAGAACTGGTTGTTGAAAAGAAAATCATTGTTGTTTAAACAGAGTTCTATTAGTTGTAGGAGTTCTGAGTCAGGGCGTGAGGGATCCGGATTTCTATTGAAGATGGTGCGAAGTGTTTGTAAACCTAGGTGGGTGTTGATGTTAGTGTAGAGGTTATTGATGTCTATGGTGAAGAGAAGTGAGTGGGAAGGGACAGCCATGGCTCTGATAGTGTCGATGAAATGGTATGTGTCCTTGATATAACTGGGGGATGGCGAGTGGAGAGGGGACCTAGGAAGTGATCAATATACTGAGCGATATGGTAAGTGGAGCTGTTGCAATCAGAGACTATGGGTCTTCCAGGAGGGACCTCAGAGGGAATGGTCCAGGTTTGCGGGTCTTTGTGGATTTTAGGTAACAGATAGAAGTAGCGGGGTCGTGGGTTGTCAGGTCCGAACAGATAGTCTTTTTGTTTTGCTTTAATGTATTTTCTATTGTAAAGGGTCTGAATAATGTTCCTGAGCTTAGTCTGAGTCTGTGGTTGGATTGTCTCGGCAAGGGGTCTGT
>CM068477.1:23271596-23406596 GCA_034769265.1 Remorina albescens | reverse complement strand
AGCAACAGCTCACTCATTTTCTTTTCGTTTCTTTTGGGGGGAACACATGCACCTATAGCCTGAAGAAGACCCAATCAGAGGTTGAAACGTCGCGAGGCGGTGCATGTAAAGGCCTATTTTATTAATATTATTTTAAGGGAATCAGTTGGTTTTTTGCTTTATTTACTATTTAATTTTATTTCAAATAAATAGTAATAATAAAAACAATTATCATTTGGGGAGGGAGCCGGGGGGCCCCCGGGCAGTGCGAGTGCATTGGGGCCATCCCCTCACGGGGATGACCCCTCCATACCCCTACTCCCTAAATCTAATTTAACCCTACCCCTATCTAAAAATAAAAAGTAAAAAGTAAATAAAAATTTTTTTATATATACTTTTTTTATTATATATTTTTATTTTATTATTTATTTTAATATTTTTTATTTTATTTTATGGTAAAAAACAAAAAAACATTCAATTGAATAACACCGACAACTAAAAAACTAAAAAGGTCAAATGGAACTAGGAAACTAAAGAAACTAAAACAGAGACACAAAGGAACTTTAACAGGAGGTTATAAAAGGGGAAGAGGACATTGCATTCATTCTCACTCAAACTCTCAACAGTACAACATCTCTTTCACACACACACACACACTGCTTGCACCCACGCCTGAAGAAGACCTATACAGGTCGAAACGTCGCAACTTGGTGCATTATTTCATTTTTTTCATTTTTTTATTAAAAACTAACTATTTCATTTAAATTAAAAATTATTTTATTATTTCATTATTTTGTTAAAAGCCTTTGGTTATTATAAATAAATACATTAATTAATAAATAGCTGTTAATAAATAGTAAATAAATAAAAAACATTGATTACATAGATAACAAAGGCGACATCACAAACACATAAAAAATCATAGAGTTAAAAGACCCAATATGGGTCAATATGACGAAGGCTGGACGGTGGTGCAGTATGGTAGGGGGCGCCGCCGTCAGCCATTTTGGGACCTGGGTGGCGGAAGGGATTGGAGGAAGGACCATGCCCCCCCGTCCTCAATAGGGGACAGGTTCAGTTCCCACGCCCTAACCCTGGCAGTACGCGTGCATAGGGGTCATCCCCGTAAGCTCCCTAACCCTGTTTTCTGGGAGGAAGGATGTGTGGTAGAGCCTGAAGAAAAGCAGTAAAGCTCAAAACGCCATTGCAGCGCACCATCTAAGGCCTTTTTTATGGGGTTTATGTTTATTATATTTCATTTCACAGTTTTTATTTTTAGTTCATTTAATTTCAAATATAAAAATAAAAAACACTTACCTGGGGAAAGGACCTGGGGGCCCCTGGGAAGTGCAAGTGCATCGGGCCATCCCTCCGTACCCTTTCTCCCTGACCCGTGCATTGCCTTGAGTCCCCATTGAACTGCAAAGTCATTTGATGAAGTTGGAGCACGTGCCAGCCAAGAAAAAGTAATTCCATCTTCAACTTCACATTTTATTTATTTCATTAAATACAGATAATAAATTTCATCCTGACTCGCCAAATACACTGAAAAACATCACATTATCTGATCCTGGAAATTTCCCTCTGAACAAAAGTATGTCATGCGGACAAACACTCTGTTGTCTGGTTCAGACTTCACAATGAAAGCCAGATTTCTTTCAAAATAAAAGTCTGCCATTCAAATCAAAAATTCTGAGCCCTAATAAACAACACTGGTATTTCTTTAAATAAAAGCGCTCACATGATAAATTTATAGCTATACTCAAGACTTCAAAAACATGAACTGGCAACAATAATAAATCATAGGCCTTAAAATTATGATACAATTTTCTTCTATTCCAATTTAATATTTTTACTGTAAACACTTCACCTTTACTTTCCATATGCAAAACAACATACAACATTATTAATATTACATTCCAATTAATACAAATAATTATTTACACATTTGATAGGATTAAATGTATGAAACACAATAAAAACTGATAACAGGAAAATTATTTACTGCGACAAGTTACTGAGGCTCCGATTGGAGGAGAGGAAATTTCCTATGAAACTTGGTACCTGTAGACCCGTTGTTATGGTGAATCCACCGCACCACACCTGTAGTAAAGGACAAACAATTTAAATATTCCTGCAGTAATAGAACACATGTACATGCCTACGCTTTATATTTATCTTACTGTTATATTTATGTCCTTTATGTATTCTGTGTGTGTCTAACTGTTCCCATTTTCCACTCTGACAATACCACATTTACAGTTTTTCAGTATTTTTTCACAGACAAGAAAAAAATATTATTTAACATGGATAAAGCAAAAATACTTCAGAGAATATCTAAAACTATAATTTCAATGAATTATGACTTCTCATTTTCAAATATCTTAATTTCAGGGTTTCATCAGATATGTCATTACCTCTCAGCTGATTGGTTCTCATTGCAAGACCTGTACAAATTTTGGGGTTATTATATCAATAATCTGGGAACTGTCACTATAAATTGCCCATTTTGGGATAAATCCAGTTCTAAAATATAAAACAAAACATCTTAAACTAATAAGACTAAAACTATCATTTCTGTCTCACTCACAGTGAAGGCGGGAACCAGCGGCTGCGTAAACTTTGTTTTGAAAGAGTGAAGAAGACGAAGTCGATCGACATCAATAAACGACAAATCTCCTGAAACAAAACGCAAGTTGTGACACTAAATGCTGGGCGAGGGTTATGACGCTCATGCTGACACACTGAAAAGTCACTGGGGGCCTGTTGAAAGTCTACATACCGTTGTCGTAGTCACAGTAGACTCCGATCCGTTGGGGCAGCAGCCAATCCAGGGCTTTGGCTCGATTGTTGTGTTTGACAGCGAGGGAGCTCTGAAGCCACTGACTGCCATGGAGACACCACGAACTGGCGCTTTTCCCTAATTGATCAAAGCGACCCAGGCCGGCACGATAGACCACACCCACACTGAATGATTTCCAGTCGGCCAGGGGGCGGAGCTCCCAGTAGTGGGAACCACCAATCATCTCCTGGTCTCCTGCGAGTAGGAAGAAAAAAAATTATTAATAAAGCCTGTTATGATTACTCAATGTCAAAAAAAAGCCATGACATTTTGAAAGAATTATTTCAGCTGTTACAACTTAAAATTTAGAAAATGTTTTCTCATATTTTCAATTCATTTTACAACTACTGCTACAGTGAAATAAAAATTATAGCGTGTAATATTGTCCCATATCCTAATGATAATATGAAATTTCTGAGTGAATCTGAGGTTAAATTGTACCGAGGACTGTGTAAGACTCTCCGGCAAATCTGTCACGCCCGGCGCGATTTCCTGCTGTCTTATTGGGCGATGGCGTGCCACTTCTGCTGCTGATTAAGTAAAATAAACTTTTTACACAGCAAAAAGGAAAAAAAGCACAGCCTCCTGGAGAATAAAAGCAAACGTCCAGCACAGTGAAGCAATGAGGTCGAGTCAAAGCAATGATGCAGCAAAATGAAAAATATGAATAAAACACAGACATTCATTTGTATTAAAATTGCACATCAAAACTTATATTTTGTAAATAACTTTAATAAAATTAAATAAAACTGGTTGACTTTTTCACATTAACAACAGTAAAATTGTTCAAATATTTCAACCTTTGATTAATGAGAGACACACGGTGAGTTACTCTGAAATAAAACATTTCATTAAACACTGCAGAAAACTGTGAGGTGATTGGCTGCATGAAGTAAAGATGGTGGATGAGAAAGTGACTGGTGACACGTCAGTTACTCAGCAACCAGACAGCAAAGGTGGTTTCTACCTGAGGGAGTTGTAGAGGAGGCAGTACGGAGACTGAAGAGGGACAAAAACATTAAAGACACAAGAAAACAGCAGAACAGTTATCACTACCGTCACTTCCTGTGTGTGTGTGTGTGTGTGTGTGTGTGTGTGTCTGTGTGTCTCTGCGTGCGTGCGTGCATTTGTCTTAAATTATTGTTGTAGTTATTAGAAACACTGATATGGTTTTATTAATAAATCATGTTTGTCACATTAAGACAAACACAACAATGTGAACACAAAAGTTCTGTTGGCTTTTTTGTTGCCTTCCTTGATTCTGACTTGTCCTGTTTAATTTTCTCAGGTTCTCTGCTCTGTCTGTTCTTTGTGTTGACCTGCAGTGACCTTTGAACTGCCTGTTCTAATGATACATACCATAACGTTTGAAGACATAAAACATAATGACATCATCAGCAGGACGTTTCCTCACCTGCTTCTGTTGTCTTTGCCCCTGAGTCGGGGATCATGACCTTTGACCCCCTGAGGCTCCCAGGTCACTGTGTTACCCTGAACTTTCAGCTCAGCGTGAGCCGTCGAGGCATCGAAACCGAAATTAAAGGCTGAGGATCAAAGATGAAGAAGAAGAAACAGGAAACAATAACATTACACTTTTTACACCCATTGTTCAATATTTCCTCGTGTTTGTCTCACTCTGGTTTTGTCTTTGATTTTCAGCTCTGAATCAAGACTTTGAACTTCTTCTGATTTTTCATTCAGTGAGACCTCTCACTGACACGTTTTCACTGTCCACTCATTCATCGTCTCTTCATCTGCTCATCTTTGAATCCAGACATCTATTCCTACATTCACTCATTCATCAATTCATCCTTTCATTTGTTCACCTGTGGTTTCCACGGTGACAGGCTCAGAGAACTCTCCAGCGGCCATTTTGTTTTTTGCTCGAACTCGAACAACAACAAAGTGAGAGTCAAATTTGAGACCTGAAAAAACAAAACAAAACAAGCCTGTAAATGACAAATGACAGAAACAAATCAATTATAAGAATAATTCATTTAGTACTTATTAGATTCTATAACAAACAATAATAATAATAACAATAAAAAACATGTATTTTGTAGGGACTTTGCAGGGTTAAAGCTAAGGTCCTGTAACATCTGGCCTCTCACCTGAGATGGTGACCTGAGTCCCTGTAATGTCAAGAATTTTTTCCCAGCATGCCTCTCCTGGTGCTCTGAGCATGATGTCGCAGTTTGTTTTTCGGTATTCCAGTTCGTAGCGTTCAGTTGATCCATTCAGCCCTTCGCCACCAGCCTCACCAGCTGGTTGCCAGGCAATTGTGATGTTGTTGTCATTGACAACACATCTTGAGACATCAATCTCTGGAGCTCTAGGTACTGTAAAAAATACACCATCAAAACAAAATGTTAATGCACAATAAGGAACACTGTAAGATTGTAATGATATGATCAAAAATAAGAACAATGTGAAATAAAATAAAGTACTATAAAAATCCAGAGATTGAAAACTGAAAATAGATAAAAAGGTCAAATCTAATGATAAAAACAGGATTTTAAGCGCTCGGTTTTTTTAAGTTTTATGGGGTTAATGTTCTTTTTGAATAAAACAGAAACACAAACCACAAACATTGGCTCATAGAGTAAATTTCATATTGTATTTAACCTGAAGTTTGAAATGACCTCCTTGATGACCCACCTGGCAGGAAGTGAAGTCGTTGAAGCCCCGCCCTCTCTGCACTAAAGTCAACTGTGAATTGTGCCATACTCTCCGACACAGCCGGACGAGTCGTCAGCCGAAATGCTGGAGCCATAGTTACCCTGACAGGAGCAGGGTGTGTCAGCAGCCAAGGTTAGCATGTTAATGGGGGGGGGGGCTTAAATTTTAGTTAGTTGAAATATGTGTTAACGTTTCAGCAGAAATACAAAGAGTTAGCAAATGAAAGAAGGTGAATGATAAATAAAAAACAAAACGGAGATAGCAAATAGAAAATGAAAAGGAACAAATGTGATTATCTGATATAAAAGATCAAAATGTAATCAGACTAGAACAATGACAGGAGGAGGTGAAACTAAAAATTTAAAAACAAATGTAATGAACTGAAGGAATTTCACTTTGTTTTACCTTTCTTTTATCTCTTTTGCAGCCTAAAAATTAAACAGAAAAAAAGTACAATCTAATATTTATCAATCGTTTCATTCATGTGTGTAGTTGTCGTTACTTGTTATTTATTGTTGTTCATTCACCATCATACCTGCAGGAATTCGTCTTCTGAGGTGATGGTCAGTGTTTTGTTTGCAAACTCCATCAATTCTTCACATGAAAGAAGAGCATACTTTCCCTCTGACAGCTGCTTCTGAAAAAATACAAAAACAAACAAGAAATATAGTTTTACCGAAAACAAAACCAGCTAAAATGAAGTTGAAATAAAATTCAAATACAGTTAAACATAAATTCTGATTAAATTGGGTTTTTCTGGTTGTTGTGTTCTGTGTTAACTTCACCTGAAGTGCTGCCTCCTTCCTGTGTTTCTCCTCTGTGATTATTTGACAAAGCTCCACCCCCTTCTCCTCCAGGGCAGAGTGCAGCTGCTCAAGCTCCACCTCCAGGCCTGACATCACCTTACGGGACTCATCCTGATTGGACAAAGTTTACTTTTTTTCTGTTGTTTATATTGATGTGTTTCTCCTTCTTTCAATCCTGCCTCCACGGCTCCTTACCTGCAGTCCTGTCAAAGTGTTCTTAACTGTTTCCTGGAAATTTTGAAGTTCTTCATTTTTATTGTTTAATGTGGTGATGATCCTGCGCAGAGCTTCCTGTTAACCAAATTTGAAAGATTTTTAACAAATATCATAACTTTTTTCAAGAGAAAAAAAAGTGACGATAAAGAAATCTATGGTTGCCACAGAGACTCATATTTGACATATCAACATCAGTGTCATATGACTTCTCCTGACACACCTGTACCTCACGTCAAACTACATGAGGGGTCAGAGGTCACTGAGCTGTGTTGTAATTCCACCCTTAAACCATAAATAAAATACTGTCTGTTCTCATTGTTTTTGTTAATTGTGTGTGTGGGGGGGGGGCATGGAGAATAAAAGAGATGGATGGAGTTACCTTTAGTAGCTGAACAGACTAAGGTCAATAACCCGCTGACAAACACATTCAGAGTGATACTGACGCGCCAAGAAAGAGAGAGAGAGACTTATCTTTAAATCCCTCACATAGTGATAACAGAGAGAGAGACATAGGAGCTGAATGGAGGCAGTTCACAGCTAACAGCTAATCCTCTCTGTGTGTCCATGTGCGTCTACATGATTGACCCACAGCAGACAGATCGATGTTATTGATCACTGATCGATCTTCTTACCTTCTGGGCGTCCATCATCTGATAGAGACGCGGAAGGACGTCTTCTCTGACAGGAAGTGAAGTCACGCAACAGCCCACCCACACTTCCTGTCTGCGCTGTCAAAATAACGGTCTGAGGGCAGGATGCCCTGCTTTTTGCAGTGACATTAAATGAATAGCTTTTATTTTCAAAGTTTGTGTAAACACAGACAATAAAATGTCATCAAATATTAATAAGACAATATTTCAGTTTTTCTGTAATTTATCACAAGATATCAAATATTATCTTTGAGTTGTCCATAAAATCTATAAACACTGAAATTCAGCAGCTGGACACGAGCCTAGTTTTGTTTTGAAAGAACAGCTGTTTTTAACTTCCGTGATAACGTTGACACCTGAGGTCGGTCTTTGCCATATTTTCACTGTTTACATTGTGATGATCCAATCAGTGCAGAGGAAGGTCAGACCTCACTGTTGGAGCACCGATCTGCTTCCCCCTCTTCAATCATGTCATGCTCGTGTGTGATGTCAACAGGTAGCAGACAATCATCTTCTTCACATCATCATCATATTCATCTCACCTGTCACATCCAGCTCTTTGAATCCGAAACATTTATGTTGTTATTGACTGACAATTATACACTGTAATATCTACACATGTATAAATCGTTGTTCCTTGAGGGCTTCCATATAATCCAACAAACAATAAACACACATTGTTACAGTTTGCACTAAAATCTTGAACTTTATTGTTTTTTATGGTTTGAACATTTCAGAAACAGAATCAGCTAATATGAAGAAAAACATTTGGCAAAAATCTTTTAGTTTGACATTATGTGCTTCAAAGATAAAAGGTTTTACAGCAATAACTTACGTTTTACAGTGTTACTTGTTTCCAAGGCGACAGAGTTTTAAAACTAAATGTTTACAGCTCGGTCAGCAGAAAACTCCCTCCCTGTGATCAGAGTAAAGACTTTTAATCTGAATGACAGATTCAGGCTGAACCTGATTAGAAAAACATGAGAATCAGGACTCAGGACCTGGACTCAGGACCCGGACTCAGGACCCGGACTCAGGTTCAGAATAAAAGACAGAAACAGCTCGATCTTCAGACCCTGCGGTTTCATTCAGAACTAAATTCCATTCAAGAAAACAACAAAACTTCCACAGGAGCAGCATCAACTCAGAGCTACAGCTAACAACATCATCATCATCATTATCTTCATCATTATGTCACCATGGTAATTTTCATCATAGGGGTGGGGCCATGCAACAACACAGGCAGAAGAGGGCGGAGCTAAGCGCTACTCATGACTTTAGTGGTATAAAAACATAAAAAGTTTTCTCTCATTGGATAAAGAAGCTTGAATAACAGGTGAGGGGGCGGGACT
This sequence comes from Remorina albescens, assembly GCA_034769265.1. Lineage (NCBI taxonomy): Eukaryota > Metazoa > Chordata > Actinopteri > Carangiformes > Echeneidae > Remorina > Remorina albescens. Next base: position 23,398,072 of record CM068477.1, on the reverse strand, counting down.
AGCACTTAAATACAGATTCACTTCCTGTACAGTTCAGTTCACACTTTTCATATTTACACTTCACACTGATGTCACAATGTACGACCCACGCTCACCACCACCAGCGCCACCTCCGCCTCCACCCTCTCCACCCTTTGGCTCCCGTTTCTTGGTGACAGGGGTGGGGATGAGTGAGGGTCGTGTGGGGGTAGTTGATGCTGACGTTGTGCTGGTGGCTGCGTTGGTGGTGACATCAGCGTTACTCTTCCTCGGGCTTGGCGTGTAGTTGAAAGGGCTGACACGAGCTGCCACGGCAACGCTGCGTTGCTGACCTCGCTGCTGCTGCTGCCGCTCTGGTGGTGGTAGTTTCTCATCGAGGCTTTCACAGCTGCGACACAAGTTGAGATTGGAGGAGGATGAAGATGAGGAGGATGGGATCTTTGAGGGGGCGGGACTGTCGATGATGGGCGGGGCGTTTGCGGCTGTGGGAGAACGTGTGGTGCAGGAAGAAGAGGAGCGTGGGTTGTTAACTGGACAGTCCTCCAGTCGCACCCACACGTCCTCTGATTTGTCAGTGAAACCGCGGCTGGACGACGTGCTGCTACCACTCTTCACCTTCCTCCATGTGCCCTTTGACCTCACAGCACCCTCTTCTTCACTGCGGCCCTTCTCGCTGGACTCCGACGATGCAGAGAGTATTGAGGACGAGCTTCCTGTCCGTTTCCATGTCCCCACTCGTGGTAATGATGTTGAGTGTTTCCCTCCACTGCTTCCTCCTCCACCATTGCTATTTTCTCGCTTCCAGGTGCCAGTGCGGCTGAAACGAGATGTCACTTCCTGTGGACGTGAGGGGCTCTCAGAGTGTGAGCGGTTGATGTCGTGTCTCCGTGTCGTAGGTGGGAGGGGTGTGTCAGGACTGGATGGGGACTCTATTGTGGTGGCGGTGGCGGACTCCTCCAGCTTCCTCTTAAGTGTTGGACTAGGAGTTTCTTTGATGAAGGTCGACTGACGGACGAGTGTGGGTTTCTCAGGCTCCGCCTTCTGCTTCTTTGCTGCGGTGGCACTTCCGACCCTTGATGCTGACTCACTCCGTGGGATGCCACCATTGCTCTTCACTGCCGTGTTCTGTTTGGCTGGCCTTGAGGCTGAAGATGACGATGAAGCACTTCCTGGGGATGCTGTGCGTGGCAGCTGTGACAACTTACCACCTTTCTGGTTGGCCACTGATGAGGAACGAGATGGAGTGGAGTCTCGAGACGACCCACCTCCTCTGTCTTCACCACATGGAGCTTTGGTACCAGCTGCTGCTCTGGGTTTGCTCCGCCCCCTCACCGCTGGTTCTGCCCTCGGCTTTCCTGTGATTAAACTCCTGTACACCTTCTTTCCACCTCTCACAGACTTCACCGCCTCCTCCTCTTCCTCCTCCTCCTTCTTCTTCTTGGCATCCAGTGTGCTACGCTCACCTGGCTTCAGGATCCTCGCTCCACGTTTCATTTCCTCCTTCTCCTCCATCTCTTCTTCTGCATTGTTACTGGTTGCTGGGAGCCGGAACGGTGAACCGACAGATTTCAGGGAAAGAACAGAATCAGAGTCTGATGACGGTTGACGAGACAGCGTTGAGGCAGCAGCGGCGGCATTCAGACTGCTGACGATGGAATTAGCGCCTTCCTGAATAGCCTTCCAATCAAACGACTCTGAGTCAGGGGAGGCGGGGCTTCGAGGTGCTTCCAAAGGCTCCTCCTCGGCCAGAATGGTGTCATTAGCTTTGGAAACAGGAGGTGGTGTTGTTACAGTGGAAGGGCCGGCAGCGGCCTTTTTCTTCTTCTTGGGCATTGCGGAGCTGATGCACTCTTGCAGCAGGTCATCCTCGGAGTCGATGCTTAGCGAGCTGAGTGACGAGTTCCTAGAGAAGCAGACTGGAGTGTCCTCCACATGGAAGGCTTTGGGGGCGTAACCACTGGCCGTGGGGGGGCGGGGCTTCGAGTCAACCTGTGCAGGAGACTTAGCGCCAGCTTTGCCTCCGTCTTGCTGCTCAAGCGGCGGTGGGGCAAACTCCTTGTTATTGTTTTCCTGGTCAATGTCGCTCAGGGAGCTCAGTGACGAGTTCCTGGAGAAGCATACAGGCGTGTCCTCAATGGCAAACTTCTGCTTCTCATCCGTTGCTGTCTGATTGGTCGCTGGTTTGGTTCGAGGGTAAACGGCCACAGTCTGCTGCTTCCTCTTTCGACCTTCGTCTTTCGATTTCTTGTCCTCTAAATCCTTGTCTCCGCCGCCATCATCCTCATCGAAGTCGAGTGAGCTAAGGGAGTCGTTGCGGGAAAAGCAGCATGGCGTCCCCTCAATGGGCGTGTAATGTCGCGGTGAGTCAAAGGCGAACCCTGGTTTAGCTTTGGTGGCGGCTGATGTGGCGACGCCGTATGTTACCCGCTGCGGCATCGGTTTTACGGGTGATGTTGGCTTCTTCTTCTGCTGTTGCTGAGAACTGAGAGGAGGTGGGGCTGGAGGGGGGAGAGGAGGGGGGAGAGGTGGGGTCTGAAGGTGCTCAGCACTTACGGCTGCTCTGATTGGTTTTCTGGGTTTGGCTTTGGGCATGGCAGCGTTGATGCATTCAGCAAGGATGTCATCGCCATTCTCACCCTCAGGAAGTCCGGTTCGCCGCCTCTCAGCAGAGGTGGACGGAGTCATAGGTATGTCAGCTGCTGCTACTTCCTCGTTGGGTGGAGAGTCGATAGTGAGGTCACTGAGCGAGGTGGCAGTAGAGAAGTTGAGTGGCGTTCCCTCCACACAGTACACTCTTGGCACCTCCTCTGGTGCCGGCACATCCTTCCTTTGTTGTGATTGGCTGCGCCCTTGGGGTGGGAGGAGCTTGTATACAGGAAGCTGGCTGGGTTTCCGTGGAGCTGCTTGTTGTTTCTTTGGCTTCCGTGACGACTTTGGCATGGCCATGTTGATGCAGGCCTCCAGGATTTCAATGTCATCGCCATCATCAGACTCGTCTAGAGTGGGTTTTGCTGCTTCTTCCTCTTTCTTCTCTTCGTTCCCTCCTTCCTCTTCATCTTTCTTCTTCTTCATCTCAGCTGCAATGTATGGCTCATCCACACTGAGTGCACTCAGGCTCGAGGCTCTGGAGAAGCCATGTGGAGTGCTCTCTGTGGCAAAGTGCAGCAGGACGTCAGCACTACTCTCCTCTTCATCCTTTTTCTTGGCTGCTTCCTTCTCATCCGTCTTCTGCAGCAGCTGTGGTGGCGGCAGCGGTGGTGTCTTGGCACGGCTTGGAGGCATGGTCTGGCCAGGGCTGTCAGGGAGGTCACTGGGGCTGACAACACCACTTGGCACACCGCTGCATGGCTCACTGGAGCGTACGGAGCTGGCAATGGAGGAGGTGGAGAAGCTGTCGAGTGAGCTGACGGACGTGCAGCGGCTGAACATCAGTGGCGTCTCCTGAGCATACGGCTGCTCTGGCGGGCTTTTAGGAGTACGTGCACCAGATGACGATGTTACATGGTGGTGATGATGGTGGTGGGTGTGGCCATGGTGGTGGTGATGCCCTCGACGCCCACGTGTGGATGGAGCGGTAGCAGTCTGGCTCTCCGCCTCTTTCTGCTGCCGACGCTGCTGCTGCTGCTGCTCATGTGCATCCTTATCACTGACAGGAAGTGTCGGGTAGTCATTACTGCCGCCACCACTGACAATACTCGCACCCCTCCTCTTTCTCCCGATGACATCAGCGTCTTCTTCTTCCTCAGATGATAGGGATGACAGTGAGCTGCCTCTGGAGAAACAGATGGGTGTGTCTTCGACACAGTACGTCTGGGTTGACTCTTGGTTGTTTTTAGGAACAACCCGGTTGGCTGGAGGGTGAGGGGTGCGGAGCTTACTACCAGAGGTGGGCTGAGGAGGGGGGAGGGGTGGGGCTGTGGCCTCCTCTGACTTGAACAATGGTTTGCGGGCAGCATCTGTGCTGTATTTCAAGCTGTAATCTATTGGCTGCTCACTTGTTGAGTCAACACCATAATTTGAAGTTGGCGTGACAACAACGTAGCGTGGCGGTGGGACACTTGCGATGCGACCGCTGCTCGTTGCCGTTTCCCCACCGTCGTTCCTCCTCCTCATCCTGGCATCTTGTCCATCATCATCATCGCTCTCAATGGCACTGCGGTGGCTTGGGCTCTGTCTCCCAGAGTTCAGCTGTTCATCTGAGTACTTCAGGCTGTAGTTGATGGGTGTGTCCATCTCTGCACCATCATCATCAGCCATGTGATTGGCACTGCGGATCTTGTGGGCTAGGTCGGCAGGGTACTTTCTGTAGACACAGCATTTATTAGCTCCACTCTCGTCCGATGAGTAAAATGGCTCCGACGACGGTTTGGTCTTGCCACGGTTGCCGTATCCATCAGCGCTCGTCACACTGTTGAGGCTGTCACTGGATGCGCGTACACTGGGTGGGAACACCGGCCGGGGATAGACGGGTTCCTCCCCGGCCCTCTTTGATCCATCTCCATTCTTTGGGCTGGATAGCACTGGTGTGTTGGCATAAGAGCGTGTTGTAGCCCCTCCTCCTCCAGCACTGTTACAACCTCTCCCCTTCCTATGAGCTGCTTTGGGGCTCAGGTTGTCAATGTTGTCAAACGTCTCAGACAGCTGCTGTGCATCCAACTCCTCAAACAAAGCCTTCTGTTTGCGGGCTTGCAGTGACGGGGCACCAGCGCCGGGTGACACCACACTTGCATCCTTGTAGCGTGCTGGACGGTTTGCCATTAGGTTTCGTAAGGCGGCAGCGCTGCCCATGGCAATCATCTTGTGGCGGGAGTGGATGAGGTTACGCAACATGCCTACAGCACCCAACTCCCACAATGCCTCCTGGTCTTTTGCATCGCGAGCTGACAGGTTCCAGAGAGTCCCACAGGCGTTGGACACGATGGTCAGACTGTGAGACTTCAGGTGTTGCAGCAGTGTTTGCAGGCAGCCATGCTCCCGCAGGATCTGCCTGTAAGATGACACAGAGAGCAATAAGCATTGGTGCTGAGTCATCATGACTAGGTGATTACATGCTTACGGCTGGTCACCTGTGTGCCTCGTTGGTAGCGATGAGGCTTGATACGTTGCGCAGGATACCACCACCACTCTCAATGATTGCAAGCGTGTTGGTGTGGCTGCGATGAGTCAGTGTTCCCACCAAAAAAGCTAGCGCGCCGTCTACCGCACAAATATCTGCTTTGTTTTCAGTGCAGTGAGCTGACAGGTTCCAGAGTGCGCTCAAAACAGACTTCAAGGTTGACTCCTGATGGAGGAGCAGAGGGTTAGGGCACGCTCATTAGGAAAACAGCAACCCCCCTACCAAAGAAAAACTAAACCTTTTTTATTTACCTTCTGGACCTCAAGGGCGCAGCCCATCAGTGCCCGCACACTGCCAACCTCCCGCAGAGTCTTCTTACTGTTGACATCAGCTCGCCACGACAGGTTCCTCAAGACACTTGCTATCACCTGGAAATACACATACCATGAGAGAAAAGCCCTCAGCAGGAAATAAGGGTGCATTCACTGACAGCTGATGCACCTGCTGCAGGTCCTCGCTCTCCGACTTTAGCTGGGCAACCATCGCCCTCATGCAGCCCTTCATGGAGCACAGTGTGGCCTGTGAAATATCAGGGTGAGTAAATGTTAGAACCAAAATGTCAAGAGTTCGGACATCAGAACATTTAAACCGTGGTTGATGTGTGAACATTTGAACCTTATTGCCAACGTCTCCAAAGGTGAGGTTAGTGAGTGCCATGCCGGCATACCGCCGCAGTGTGACACTGTAATGGTCACTGCTCAGACCAAACATCTCACAGTCAACCTGCAGCAGTTCTGCTACTGCCTGCAGCCCACCTGCAGGGACAAACAGCAAGCAATCAGAAACACAGGGGGCAACAATCTCTGAGGAGAAACAGTTGGTCTGTGTGTGACTGACCCAGTTCATTCATGGCATGACGATGTTCCTCATCAAACGACAGTTTCATCAGGACACAGACAGCTGGACAGATCTGATGCTCCACCGGAGATGGCACTGAACACAACACCATTCTAGTTATAAACACTGGTTATATAGACTGAGTGTAATTATCCTCCCCCACAGCAGACGAACCAGATGAATGAAAACCAAAGTTGTGAGGGAGCTAACCTTGTGAGTTTATGGAGGAAGGACAGGTTTTACCTGGAAAATGGACTCCTACTAGGTCCTACTAGAAGACACCAACCCTCAGTGTGATTGGGCGGAATGACTTCCCTGCAACAGACCCTGACTGTGGACCTGACCTGACCCTTTCCCTGACAGTGATCCTGGAATGTGAGAGTCACTGTCTAGTCTTAAACATACCACGATGGACTCTGGTCACATGATCAGATTTGTAGCCATAAAGCTGAACACCTGCGTCAGAGGCGGCACTTCAGCCGACCTTCACTCTCACAGAGTGACTTTTTTTAATCACACATTCACTGAGTGTGAGGCTGTGTTTATAAGCTGTGTTATTTCCTGTTTGATTGTTTGGTCATGTGACCCCTGTCCTCTGATTGGGTATTGCACGTGTGACATCACTTACTAGGATTGTCCTCCTGGTCGACACCCCTCTCATGGTTTTCCTGCCAGCTCCAGCAAGCCTCACAGTAATGTCGTACCTGCTCCAGCAGGTGGAGCACTCTGATCTCACGGCGCCCTCTCTTGTCATCTGGCTGACTGTGAACAATGTTGTGAAGTGCTGCCGATGCCCGTGCACGAGCCTCCTTACTGCCTCGTGAGTTACCTGCGACATATTATAATCCTGAGTGCAAACAAATGTGTAACTAGGTGAGATGAGTGTTACTTACAACAGGTAACATAACAGGGTTACCAAGCAACAGGGAGTCCTTGTCATTGCCGTGTAGCAGCTGGATGAGCAGCGGCAGGCAGCCTGATTGACGCATGGCGATGCACGAGTCCTGCGAGCTGGACATGGCAAGCAGTGTCCGTGACATGTCGTCTTTGTCGTGCGTCCCCAGCATGGACAGAAGACTGTACACCATCTCCACCTGTAGGAGTCGGAGCAAATTCTCAAGTCAGTGCTTAGAACACCAGATTAACTCAGACCCTGCCCAGTTAAAGACTCAGGTTGAGCTGTGAGGAGGTGTCACAGGGCACAAGCCTTCACCTTAGTGCCCAGGTGGCTGGTGATTCGTCGAGGCACAGAGTAGCTTGTATCATTGGCTGGCTCATGGTCCAATCGGCTGCTAGAACTCTGGAGCAGGAAACAGATTTTATAAAGACCTGAAGAAAATTTAACAACTGTGACAGCTCAGACTGAGGCTCTCACCTGAGCTCCAGCCAATCCGCTGCTGTCACTCGTCCCCTGAGCTGCCTCCTCCTGGAGAGAGAAAGAGCAGTTTAAAAGTCTGTCCCTCATGTGAGCAATCAGAGCTCTGATATACAGTGAACACATCAAATCACCATGTCGCTCCTTCTGATCACACAGTCTCCGCCCACAGGTGAGGAGGTTACCTGGAGACGAGCGCCAAGCTTTAAGATGTCCTTCTCTATCTGCTGGATACGAGACACACGAGCCTACAACAGGCACACGCGCACCCACACCCACCCACACACCCACACACCCACACACACACACACACACACACACACACACACACAGTAAACAGACACCCAGATAAACTGTCACTGGATGTCACAGATGATCCAGTGTTCATGTATGTGTTCAAATTTGTTCAACTGCATATTTATGTGTGTTCAGGTGTGTTACTACCTGAGCCCTTCTCTCCATTTCCTGACAGGAGCCCAGCTGCTCCTCCATTGCTGATCTGATCTGTCGTGCCTCAAACTCCAGCTGTCGACGGCTCATGTCCGTCTGTAGAGTGAACTACAACAGGAAGTAAGAGTCAGCAACTCTGTGCTGGGCAGTTTGTCAGTCAAATTCCCTCTGGGAGTCATATTTGGCATCTACCCTTCAGTATTTAGGACCAAAGGCTCTTATTATATTTGAATGCTACAGATACACAGCTGTTTATACCAGTTAACTCAACAGCAGCAGCAGAGGATCATGGGTATTGAGGTTTTCTTACATTTTCAGTGAGCGGCAAACTGTCAATCCTCTTGGTGAGGTTCTGCAACTGAGCGTAGTACCAATCCTTCTCCTTCTCCTCCTTCTCCAGCTCAGCCAACAGGAGTGACCTGTTGATGAAAAGCAGCCAATCACAAGTCAGCACATAGAGGGTTAGGGTGGGCAGGGCGAAAACCGGATCAGAGAGCAGGACACAGAGACAGCATGCAACAAGACAAAGAGACACCGAAGACACCAGACAATGAGCCGGCTGTGCTTGTACTTGGACAGAAGCAGCACAGGTGTGCTCTTACTTGCAGACCATCAATGGACTGGTAATAGCAGCCTTTACAGTTCAAACAGAATCAGGTTTTCTGTGTCTCAGTTCTACAAATTGAAGAGCAGTATAAATTGCTGCCGGTATATTGAATAGAGACAGCAGTGGTAGTACTTTTCCGCAAACAGTACCTCTCTTTCTCCAGCTCCTCCAGGCAGCGGTCATGGCTGTCTCTGCCCGCAGATGGCAACCCTCTCCTGGGGAAAGCCATGGTTGTCTGGGGGCCTGAAGTTGCGGACCCCCCAGCTGCTCCTCCAGGAGGTGCAGAGCCAGAGGAGGCTGAGCTGGAGGAGGATGAGGGTGGCGGAGGAGGCCTCATCCTGGGCTTAAAACCTGCAGAATCCAGGCTCATCTCTGGAGGAGAGACATCAGATTACACACACACACACACACAACCCCCGATCAGTTCCAGTAACAGAGGTAAATATTCTTCTCAAATGTGATCACTGTTGCTCTTCATCACCTTTCAGTCGCTCAATGAGCTCCAGCTGGGATCCAGATGCCTCTCCAGACTCTTCTTCTATGGTGCCCTGCAGCTGCTTCAGCACCTCCTGTTTTAAATGAGGAGAAAATAAAAGCGGGGTAGAGTGACATAACAGCGATGCTGACTTCAGTGTGTTTCCTGAGGTGCCCACAGGGGAGCGCCACAGTCCGAGCCTTTAACATAATACAGAAGCTTTAGCATCAGCAAGAGTAAAACTCACAAGTAAGCACACTATCATCAACAAATAAATAAACTAAATGACAGCAATAAACTGACTGTGTCTCAGCTCTTCAGAATAGAAGTTCCCAGAATTTGTTCACTCACCACAATTAAATGACAGCGTTCGAACAGCGACATGATGAAACTAACAACACTCTTGTTTGCTGCTCATCCACACAAAACAGGAAACAGGAAACAGGAAGTGAGTGTGCGAAAAGGAAAGACTGGACAATAAAGACTTAACTGACAAGAAGAACAATAAAGCTACAGCAGGGACAGGAGACTAACACCGAAAAGACAGAATGACTGGAAGAAGCTAACCTGAACATTGAACTTCTGTGACATTGCTGTGACATCACATTTTACAACAAACTGATGGACACAAGAGGACAGGACAGACCACTCACTCTGACACCCTTCCTATGTCCTCTGTGGAATACCAAAGATCTTAACACAGAAAAAAGGATCTCTCACTCTGACCAACAACAAGGAGCTCATTCTGAGAGAACAGCGCGTGATTGGTGGAAAAAACCACAGGGCTATTCTGGGCTGAGAGAGACACACTGAGTTTACATGGGAGGGGGGCAGGGGAGGGTCGAGGGAGAAAGACACTCTGAGAGAGAGAGAGAGAGAGAGACACAGAGAGCGACAGAGACAGACAGAGAGAAAGAGACAGGCAGAGACAGAGAGAGAGAGATAGTGAATGGGAGAGGAATATAGAGTTTAGAAGTCAGATTAATAACTGTTAGTGCTGCGATTGCTCCACTCAGCAGTAGTAACACTGTTATACTCAGCAGTACTGCATTATTTGAACAGTACAACACTGACCTTCATGTTGGAAGCCTCTGTCTCCAGTTTGGTCAGGTGGTTGGAGTTGTCCTGCAGCTCCTGCCTGAGGTTGGAGTTCTCCATCTTTAACACCTCCACCTGCCTTAGCAGCTGGTCATACGACGCTGCCGCCATGTTGGAGGACCCAGGACTGACCTGTAAAATAACAGAAAAGAAACACCTTAGTCTGCACCACTGTAAAATAGCTCAAAGTTAATCGGTCTGACCCTGATTAGCACTCCACCAGTATGTCACCAGCACATGAGCAGCAGGTCACAAGTATATCAACAGTTTGTCACCAGTAGACCACTACTACGTCATGAGAGCTTGAAGACACCATTAAATTAGAGCATCATCTACTCATCAGCTGATTGTCAGCTTAGGTCCTGAACTGGGTCAGCTGATCATCAATACTGGACTTCCTGTTCTTCAAAGAAGGTCCAGGTCCAAGCTCATCCTACAGCAGTCAGTAAAACAGTGTACACACAGAACTACAGCACTATAGACTGTACTAAAGTGTATAGACTGTATGACAGTATTACATTATGCACACAGTACTGAAACATACGCACTGTACTGCAGCTGTCTGTGTACTACAGACTCAAACATCACTGTTTTGTAGACTGAGTTTGTGCCTCATCAGTAACTAATCAGTCACATTCAGATTGATGATTATTATGATCAGTCTGATCCCGGGTCAATTCAGACTGCACCAATAATAATAATAATAAGATGATGAAGGACAGAGCAGCCTCTCCTCCCTCTGTCTCCTTCATCTTCCATCATCAGTCGGCCATTTTCTCTCCCCCCCTTCATCAACCCCATCTCACCCGTTTCCCTCTCTTTGCATATAAACCTCCTCTCCCTCTTCCTCTTTCCTCTCCCTCCATCACAGAAAACAAAATAAATTCAATGCAAGGAAAAACAAGCAGAGAACAGACAATGGAGGAACACAAGCCTCCACCTTTCCCTTCCTCCCCCCCCCCATTCCTTTCTCTCTAATCCATTCATCACAGAATGAAAGCTCAGGAAAGCAGGTGAAAGAATGAAGGATGGATGGATGTTGGATAAAGAAAGAGAAAATGGCAGCTCACCCCATCGCTGTTGCCTCCATCTCCCTCCCTCCCTCTCTCTCTCTCTGTCTGACAGACGCAAGTCAGCTGGTCGTGCAAGCAACCAATCAGGAGCCAAACACAAACAGAGGAGGGTGGGGGGCAGCAGGAGGGGGTGGCCTCCCCTTCCCTGCTCCCAGCATGCTTTGCAGCAGCTGCTGCAGGCAGATTGACCGGGTTAGTGAGATACTGACACACACAGACACACACAGACACACACTGACGAAGACACATTACTAGAATACACACACACACGGACACGGTACTACAGCAGAGACATAGACACACACACAGAGTCAGCCTGATTAAATACTGATGCTAATCGTGAAAGTGAATAAATGACAGGTCACATTTACAATTATAGATTAATGTCTCAGATGGAGCGTCAGCAGTAGAACCTGCAGTAGTACACAATCAGTTCCAGTGGTACTGCAATAGTGCTCGGTCAGTGTCAGTAGCACTGCAGAAGTACACAGTCAGCATTACTAGTAAGATAAGAGAAGATTAAATCTGTTGTCCCACAAGGTGAAAATTTTGTTATGGATTCTTTACCCATGCTAAAGCCAAAATTAACATAAAATGAAACAAATCAAAACAAAACAAAAAAATAGCACCCAGCATCACACACATAAAATGCTTACACATAAAATTCTCAAATGAATAAAATCACTTGTCAATGCAAACCATTCACAACAGGAAAGCCACCAAACTATGCTGTAATACCCTACCTGACCCTACATCTGATAGGCAGTGCTGCAGTACCACACAGTCAGTGTCAGTATTACTACAGTAATGCACAGGTAGTATCAGTATTACTAAAGTAGTACACACAGTTTCAGTAGTAAACCGTATTACATTCAGTATCAGTCGTACTACAGCAGAGGTTGCGCTAGACTTTTTCGTTGTCTGTCATTTTGACTGACAGGGTAATAAAAATCCTGTCATAATCTATTTTTACCCGTCACTTTAATTTTTTAAAATTATAATAATGACATAATCAATAGCATTTTTTATTTATTTTTTTTAAAATCAATATTCAGTCCAAACAAGCTGAACAAAGAATCCACACCGTGGATACACACATCAAGCAGATGAATATATGTTGGCTAACTTTTTCTGACTGTGGCCCCAGTAGCTACATATGAACAATGAAATTAAACGATTTAACTAAAAATATGAACACTTCACCTGTTGTGGCCTAAACACACAGTCTCACATCTTCCTCCTGGTCCACATGGACTTGAATCGCGTGCCCGCTTCAAATGTCTCAAGTGGGATTGCACTAATGTCGGTTTGAATGTCATGAGGTTTTGGACTTTGGCCTCAGACAGACAACTTTTCATGGCTGTCTTGATGTTGTTCTGGAGGCTGAATCCGCAATCTGTCAAAATGACAGATGTCCTTCACCGGACAGATGTTTAAAAAAAAACAAAAAAAAAACGGTCAATGATGGAAAATATTCGGTTAACGCAACACCTGTACTACAGTAGTACACACAGTATCAGTATTACTGCAGTAGTAAAGAGTCAGAGTCAGTATTACTACAGTAGTACAGTCAGCATCAGTAGTACTACAGTAGTACAGTCAGAATCAGTAGTACTACTACAATAGTACAGTCAGTATCAATAGTACTACAGTAGTACAGTCAGTATCAGTAGTACTACAGTAGTACAGTCAGTATCAATAGTAAACAGTAGTACAGTCAGTAACAGTAGTACTACAGTAGTACTACAGTAGTACAGTCAGCATGAGTAGTAAACAGTAGTACAGTTAGTATCAGTAGTACCACAGTAGTACAGTCAGAATCAGTAGTAAACAGTAGTATTACAGTAGTATTACAATAGTACAGTCAGCATCAGTAGTACAGTCAGTATCAGTAGTACTACAGTAGTACAGTCAGTATCAATAGTAAACAGTAGTACAGTCAGTAACAGTAGTACTACAGTAGTACTACAGTAGTATTACAATAGTACAGTCAGCATCAGTAGTACAGTCAGTATCAGTAGTACTACAGTAGTACAGTCAGTATCAATAGTACTACTACAGTAGTACAGTCAGTAGCAGTGGATAACATTTAGCTAAGCTAAACGTTAGCTGAACGTTACAGTCCGGTTGCCTCACCGACTTTCTGCCTTATTCCGGAATAAAGGCAGAAAGTCGATTTTAACTGAGCACATTTCACCGTTTCCTTCTTCCCGGCCCACCCTAACCCGGTGACCGACACCGGTCCGTCCACAGAACCGTACAAGAACCGACACTCAACCAAAACAAACGGTTAACACGGAGCTAAGCTAACTGAACGGCCGTTCTTACCTTCCCGTTTGGAGGAAACAACCAGCGGCTTCAGAAGGCGGCAGCTTCACGGGACATCCCCGGGAAGTGACCCACCGCCGGTAAACGAGCCGCTACAGGCGGTGGGGGCCTCTCATGTCTCTGGTCGGAGCAGGAAAACTGGACTTCAACAAAGTTTTAGCAGCCTCTTTTTGTTGTGGACATACTAGTGCTGCGGTCCGCCATCTTGTTTGTGTGCCTCACCGAGTCAGATGAAAAAAGACTCCAGTAAAGTACTACACTAAAATACTACAGTAAAGTACTTAAGTACTATAACAAAGTACTCCAGAAAAGTACTACATTAACGTACAGCACTAAAGTAATAAAGCAAATTGTTAGGGTACAGTACAACAGTAAAATAACGCATTAAAGTATTATATAGTTATATAGTAAAATACCGGAGGCTGTGTCCTAGAAGAAGCTGCAGACAGGACCGACCGCTGTTCGGATGGTTCTGAGATCAGACTGTAAACCAGCTCACACATTATGAGGCGCCTTTTCACATGTTAGGACCACTAAAAATGTTCAGGCCACTTAGATCCTGACCTGGGTAACTGCAGAAGACCCGGCCCAGGGGGCTAAGTGACATCTGACTTCAGCTGGAACAAACTGTTTTAGTGATAGTTGTGTAGTTTACATGTCAGCAGTCAAACCTAAAAATTTGATCAAAAGTTCAGGTCTGATAATCTGCGGTGGCTCATTCAAAATGTGGCCCTAATCAGTGATGGTGGAGGTGGAGGAGGAACCTTCAGCCTCCACACCTGATCTGACCCTGATCTGACTTACTTAATTAATTCAGGGAAACTGATTAATTCAAAGAATTCTTCAGTTCCAACTCCAGACCGGTTGGTGGCAGTAATGACCTTGGAGTTGGTTTGCCAGTCCGAATTAAACACAGAAGAAGAAAACGGAAAGAAAAAAGAAAAGAAGAAGAAGAAGATACCACCACCCCCACCCGGTCTGAATAATGGCGGAGGTTCCTGATGTGGTGGACAGACGGGTGTTGTTGGAGGTGTGACGCTGATGTCAGGGTTAGCTGGTCACCGCGCGGTGTTTCCGGATGCCTCGTGTGAACCGGACGATCGTTTTATCGCTACTGATCGTCAGTAGCTCCTTGTTCTTACTGTTCCAGCTGTATTATTACCGGAAGTACGTCAGCAAGGTGAGAAAACAGTAAATAAGAGTAAACTACTGCACAGCTATTTTAATAACATCTGAACACTGCAAAAGCCAAAATACCTCATATCACACCGTCTGTATGTTACAGCCTGTAAACAAAAGGCTATGAATAACAGACTGTAAACAACCAACAGTTTACACAGAACAAACTTGTTTTGTCATTGTTGTGTAACCCCTCCTCAGTCTGGACCTCACGTTCTCAGCCGAACAGGTCACCTGACTGCCAGTGACGTCCAATGGGTAAGTACCAGGTCCTGTCTAAAAGACAGCGAGCCAATACCAAGTAACTTGTATTTATTGGCATTTCGCTAAAGTGTAGTGTTCATGCTAACAGTGGTTAGCAGTTTTTAAATGCTAACCTATCTGTTACTGTCCTGGTAGTCGTTTCCATAGTAACTGTTCCTTTTCTCCACAGCAGACAGTAAAGAAGTTCCTCGGGTTAGCTCAGCGTTTCCGGCTGCCAGTGTTTCTTGCAGACATTTCGGCCCTCACATTGCTCTCCCAGGATGCATTGTGGCAACGTGACCGACAGGAGCGTGAGCCACACTGCAGCTTTTTGTGCACTGGCCGTCCAGTCACATCGTTCGGGCTGCATGCTAATCTGTGGAAATACGATGTGAGCATGATCCATTCACAGTCCAGTGATGGAAAATTACAGAAAATCGTTAATGATCAGTTGTCATTAATTTAACGAAGCATTTGTCAAAAGTTTTGAATTTGTATTAAACAACAACCCATTACCCAGATGTTTATTGATTCCCGTCAGCCTGACCTCTTATTGGCCGCTGAGCAGAAAGGCTTTGAGCTGCTGGAGCTACGAGGGAAGGATCCGCGATTGGCCAGTCTTGACACCCTATCAGGAGAAGACATCCCACTGCACTTCCTGTTCCGCCTCCATGGCTACATCATCCAGGTGGGTGGTGCCAAATGACGGCACCTAAACCACAGAGTAACCCCAGCAACCCATAGAAAGCTCATAAAACAGTGGTCTGTGTGTTTTATCCCAGGTGGTGTTCCTGTATGAGCGTAGTGGGAACTACCTTTGGCATGGAGCGCTGCGCCTCAGAATGAACATGGACCGAGGATTTGCTCCATTCGAACTGCTCGACTACGGACGTCACGCCGGAGCCTATGACAGGTACAAACTATGCCAGGACCTGCTGATCCAGGTTCTAATCTGGAAACACATCTCAGGAGCTGCTCATTCAATATGAAACCGATGTCGAACTGCAATCAGATTTAACTGATGATCAATAACATCCATTTAATTCAAGTGTAGGCCCACAAAACTGATGAGGTTATCTATTCTTTTGTGTTGATTGTGAGTGTTAATAAGTGTACGGTTACTCCCTGCAGGCCGCAGCTGATCCTGACTGTCTTGGATGGCCTTGACATTCAAGTCCCACGTAACATTTCCAATTTCCTGTATGGGCAACAACATGCCCGCTTCCTGGAGTGCCGATACCGTGACGCGCGAAACTTCCTGCAGGTCTGATAGAACAAAGGGTTTTTATTGTGAAAAGGGAACAGGATAAATGGTGTGAACATGAAAAAGAGGAGGAGAATAAAAGTAAAAATTGTTATCAAGAAATGTGAGTCATAAACTCGGAAGTAAAAGTCCAGAAATTAAGAACTAGGTACATTTATTTTAATAAAATATTCATATATTTTCAAATATTCATTAGGTTCAGAGTGAGATTTATGAGCTTTCAATCATATTATGAAGACTGAGACTATTTAAAAAGTGATTAAAAAGAACTTAACACGTGATTACTTCCTTAAGTTTCTGATTTTACTCAAATCAGTTGAATTAAATCTTTTGATTTAATTTAATGTTTGGCAAAGTTAAAGTCCTGAAATCAGAGAAAGGGTGTTTTTCTACCCCCCCCCTTATGTGTGAATCTAGCTTTACCCTGATGACTCATCTTCAGCTGCTGTGGATTTTCGCAGGAAGGCAAAGTCATTGCTTCAATTAGCTACTCGAACACTTGCCCACCTCAACATCCCCTTCTGGCTCAGCAGTGGCACCTGTCTAGGTAAAAAATAGGCTAGCAGGCTACCACAACAGTGTCATAGTGTAACATCTGAGTGTCCATGTCCTTCTGTCGCTCTCACCCGCTGCAGGCTGGTTCAGGCAGTGCAGTGTGATCTCGTACAGTCGTGATGTTGACATTGGGATTTTCATCGTAGACTTTAGAACGGACATTGTCGCAGCCTTCAGGGACGCTGGCCTATCTCTGAAGCACAAGTTTGGAAAGGTCAAAACTCATCTTTGTTTTCTGCTGTTGTTTAAAGGACTCGTGTTACTCTGAAGTTAAAATGCACTTCCATTTGAAGGAATACTTGTCTTTTATTTGAAGCGCAGGTGGAGGACAGTTTGGAGCTCTCATTTCTGAGTGATGATGTCAAACTGGATGTTTTCTTCTTTTACGAAGATGGAGATGTCGTCTGGAACGGAGGAACACAGGCAAAGAGTGGCAGGAAGTTCAAGTAATATTTTATATTATGTTAAAGTATAGTAGCTTCTGAAGTTAGCATCGAGTTCAAATGTGTTCTCATTGGTTGGACTCTCTCTGGCAGATACATCTTCCCACGCTTCTCGCTCTGCTGGGCGGAGCTGCTTGACCTCAAAGTCCGTGTCCCGTGCGAAACACTAGATTACGTCATGGCAAACTATGGCGCCTCGTGGAGCGTCCCAGTAAGGGGGTGGGACTGGAAGTCGTCGCCTAGCAACGTGAAGGAAAACGGGGTGTGGCCTCTGTCTGAATGGGAGGAAGTTATCCAAGTTTACTAAGAAGTTGGAAGTTCCAAGACAACACAAATGCACATTGAAATAAAGACAAAATAAAGTTTTCCTCCCCGTCGGCCTTCACTAATAAAAATGTCGGTTTATTGACAAACAAACGTTTTATGTGATTATGTTAATTCATTACACACTTCATTGGAAGTTGAATAAAAAAGACTTTCCCCCCAGACTCCGTGATTATTTCCATCAGTTTTACCACACAAACTGTTGTTGGTCATTCTTTTATTTTTATATAGTTTTTGAGTTACATTTCATCCAGTGGCGTCACTCCGCCGCCGCCTCGCGCTGTCCTTCCCGGTGGACCACGAGTCCTTTACCGATCAAGTCCGGGATCTCCACGGCCAACCACGGTCCGAGTCCCAGGGCCATCAGGTGGGCCAGGCCGAAGCGCGGCGCGTTCCTGGCCCAAAGCGGAGCAAAGTGCTCGGTGAGGCAGATCTTTCCTCCCCGGTACATCTTGGCGGTCTTCCCGTCCAGCTCCGGGACCGCCACCTCGGGCGCGGTGTCCGGATACGTCACCGGGATGTCGAACTCCAGCCGGAACTCGTAGCGCAGCAGCTCATGAATGAACCAGCACGTGCCGGTCCACCGTGTGCCGTCTGCGTTGGACTCGAGGCGGAACCAGTCGTTGTCGGCCGCCTTGTTCTGCTCCACGAACCGGATCAGGGCCTGGTACTCCTCCTTTAGCCGCTGCGGCCACAGGGCGCGCTCCCGCGGCCCGGCGTGCGTCTTCAGCAGCGGAATCTGCGAAACGGCCCTGCGCGTGGCCTCGTCCGCCATTTGGCGTCCAGAAGGAATCAAAGTTTTATTTCAGTTTGTGAATGAAAACGGATCCAGTCTGGACTGATGGTCTGGGATTGACGTGGACTTCCGGTCTGACAACCAGAAACTGTTCCGGGTCGAAAGGAACCACTTCCTGTAAGGATTTTCAAAAGAAAAACGTCCCAAATGTACGGAGTTAGAGTCCTCTGACGAATAATGTCGGTTTGAATGTCAATAAAATACTAACGCTTATTTTATTATTCAAGGTATTTGATGGTTAAAAGGTTAAAAGGGTTAGGGTTATAAAGATTGTATAACATGTCGAATATGGGAACTTACTGCTCTTTGATAGGTAGTTTGCATGTTTTGTCTTTTGTTACAGTTGATGAAAATTTATCGAAACAGACTGAGACAGTAGATCAAAAAATAGAAAACAAAAACAACAACAAACCCTTCGTCCCTGCCGTCTTTATCCGGTAGTGCCCGGCTGTGGGGGCTCCGGTCCACCGGGGGCGCTACTTCCGCCGGTCCGACGAGAAGGAAGAAGAAGAAGCTTCAACAACAGATCCGCCATTTGCTCTTCCAGTTGCTTAAACTCTGTTTTTTTCCTTCTTTATGTGACTGAAATAAAAAACAGTTTAACCACAGAGTTCCGTCAGCACGACACAGGAAGACGTCACAGCGGCGGTGATGGCGGCCGACCGGCGCGAGGATAAAGGTGAGGTCCCTTTGTAAGCAGCTCTCAGCATTAGCATTAGCATCTGTGCTATCTTTGTTCTGTTGATCCGCGAGCCAGTTCGGCTGAGGATCAATAATGAGTTCTCTGAGTTCGTTTCTTATAGCTTATCGGGTTAATTAGTGATCGGTGACTAATCAAAGGGTTTACTCAGTGACCAGCAGAAACTCACGTGCCCTCCCTCTCTGCTGCTGACGCCTTCACCGCAGACGGTGTTTTCTGATGTGGGCACCAGGTCAAAGGTCACTGTGCTCTCCATTAGCTCGTTTGTAATAACACTTGAAATGAGAGCTGTGATCATGTGACCTACGACCTGTGGAGCACAGAACAGGAGGTCAGAGATCAGTCTATAAGGAGAGTTTTCATCGGTTTGTCACAGGAGAGCAAACAAGTCACAGATAGACGTGGTTGAAGTTTGATTGTCTGTTCTGCTCAGTGACAGCAGGTGAGTTTAACTAAAGTTCTTTCAGATGGAGAACTGAATGTGCTGGAAGACATTTTAACTGAAGCTCCGGACCAGGACGACGAGCTCTACAACCCTGAGAGTGAGAGGGATGTTGACAAGAAAGGTACTACTGATAATTGGTGGTCTTAGTGCTTTTGCTGGTCTCACTGGTCAAATTGCTGAGTTTTTTTGTCATATCTTATTTAGGTACAAAAAGGAAGAGCGATCGCTCTGACAGCCATGATCTGAAGAGACTGCGCCCTTCATCAAGCCACGCCTCCTCCAGATCCTCTTCTAACAATAAGAGAGGCCCAGGGCCGCCTCTCTCCTCCTCTAAGAAATTGGCGTCAAGCCCACGTGGTCGCCACACTGCCACTGGCTACAGACATGAGTATTATGATGAGCGGAAGGGGCGACGAGGGGCCCGTGAGGCAACCCGAAGCCGTGGAGAGGAAGTGCGCCGACGAGACTCCCAGAGAGGCCTGGACAGTTTGAGCCAGGTACTGGGTTGGGTCAGGGTTGGGTACCACTGTTTCAGTGCTCACCTTGTCTTTTCTGTCAGCCAATCACATACTTTTCCTGTTTTTCCTCAGAAGTTGCGGCGTGACGAGCGACGTGCAAGCCCCTCCCCACAAGAGGACGACAACCAATCAGAGGATGAGGCAGCAGAATATGGTTCAGAGCAGGCGTCGGGCAGTTCCTCCCCTGCCCCATCCCATGTGGAGGAGGAAGAAGATGACCAGGAGGAGGAAGAGGAAGAAGAGGACGAGGAGGGCATGGAGGAGGAGGAGGAGGAGGAAGATGAAGAAGAGGAGGAAGGAGAGAAGGAGGAGGAAGAAGATGAAGAAGAAGAAGAATATGAGCGACGTGGTGGCGAGGGTAACGACTACGACACTCGGAGTGAGGCTGGCGACTCACGCTCCGCCTCCTCTGTCAGTTTCTCTGACGATGGTGAGTCGGTTCATTCAGGCTCCGCCTCCGAGGCTTCAGGTAACCATGACAAGAACAACAAAGTTTTTGTGCAATTGTTTTGTTTCCTCTAGCACTATCAATGTCTCTCATGTTGCTTGACATTAACCAATCACACTCATTCGCTTGTCCTGTGTTTCTGTGGCATGTTAAGTGAAGTGTCTTCAGATTTTACATGTTTTGAAAACACATCAACTCGTTTCCTCTCTTCTTCTTACCAAACTGAAACAAAACTAACAATTGCTGCTTCCTGTTTGTACTTTTATTTTGAAAGGTTCAGAGAAGAAGCAGGAAAAACTGTCATCATCTGTCCGAGCTGTTCGCAAAGGGATGGAGAGTAAGACTGTGTCTTTTTTTTGGGGGGAGGGTTAATTTTACTGCTAACCCTAACCCTCCTGACAGTGTCTCTTATGATGCCATGATTTTTAGGCAATGACCAGGTTTCTTGTGCAGTAATTACATTACTTCCTGTTTCCTCAGATCCAACCAGTAAGCTTCGTTACATCCTGAGAGATGCTAGATTTTTCCTCATTAAGAGCAACAACCACGAAAACGTCTCCTTGGCTAAAGCTAAGGTACACTGAAGTTAACTTCATCTCAACACAGGTCCAACTGTCACATTGTCAACATGACACAATACAGTCGCAGTGTTAAAGTCAAGTTATTAATGTGTTAGTGATGCATTGGCAAAATATTGACTGTTTTCATGGTGCTCAGGGGGTGTGGTCAACGCTGCCAGTGAATGAGAAAAAGCTGAACGCTGCATTCCGGTCAGCTCGGAGCGTCGTCCTCGTCTTTTCTGTGAGGGAAAGCGGAAAATTCCAAGGTGAGAATCTTTGACTTTGATCAGTAACGTCCTGGCGTCTCCTTCTAACACATACTTTGTTTGACTTCCTGTCCGGTCTGCAGGGTTTGCTCGTTTGGCCTCAGAGTCTCATCATGGTGGCTCTCCAATACACTGGGTACTTCCTGCTGGAATGAACGCCAAGATGCTGGGTGGAGTCTTTAAAATCGACTGGCTCTGCAGGTAAATACCACCGCCCTTAGGATGTCTTTATGACCCACCCCCCCAAAAAAAAACAAATCTGAAAGACGCAGGGGGTCCCTGTCAGTCCTGGTGTAACAGTTTATGTCGTCCACAGGAGGGAGCTTCCTTTCACAAAGACGGCTCATCTGTCTAACCCCTGGAATGAACACAAACCCGTCAAGATTGGGCGTGATGGACAGGTCAGCTCGCCGTTTCCTTCTACTGTGCTGTGACTATGACATATTGGTGTGACCTGATGAATCTTTTCAGGAGATCCAGCCGGACGTTGGGGCCCAGCTCTGTGCCCTCTTCCCATTGGATGAGAGTGTTGATGTCCACCAGGTGGCTCGTCATGTTCGTCACAAACGTCGGACTCCATCAGAGCCACGGCCTCGAGGCCGACCACCACAACGTGAACCGGGAAGGTTAGCCAATCACCAAGCTCCTCCTCCCGCTTCCTGTTCTTCTTCTCCTGCTGCGACCACGTCGCCACCTGCTGCTGGACGTCGGAGACGCCCCCTGCCTGTAGCCGGTGGCTAGCTAACCCATAGCTGGCATTGCTGGTTCTGTGGTGGTTGTTGTGGTTTTCCGGTCTGGAGTTTCCCTGGAGCGACGCCTTGCTGCGCGTCTGAGGGTGAAAGCTAAAAGTCAGGCAGGAAATGAAAATCCTTGGTGGGCGGAGCTCGTTAACGAAGTTAAATTCTGTCTTTAATTTTAGTATGAGTTAAGCAACTTTTTATTGAAGTTTAGTTTAAATTAAAACTCAGTATTTAATGTTTCTCTGTGAAGCTCTTCTTCTTTGCAGGAGTTTCGTTCTCCGGAGTTAAATCTAATATTTGGCCTTTAGCTGGACTGTGGCTGACCCTTTCAGAATAAAAGCAGAAGGAACGAGCATCACTGGCTGGACTAATGGAGGGAGGGGGGGCGAGCGAGGTAGAACTTATCCAGAAGGAGAGAGAGAGAGAGAGAGATAAAGTGAGGGACTGTCTGAGCTCCCAGCGGACTGAGTCTTGTCTTTGACAAAGTGATACAGGTTATTCAATGGGCGGGGGGGGGAAGGGGGTAAGGACTGTATCCAATGAGCGCGTGTGATATGTTGGAGGGGCGGGGCCTATGGACTGTATCCAATGAGCCCGTGTGATATGTTGGAGGGGCGGGGCCTATGGACTGTATCCAATGAGCCCGTGTGATATGTTGGAGGGGCGGGGCCTATGGACTGTATCCAATGAGCGCGTGTGATATGTTGGAGGGGCGGGGCCTATGGACTGTATCCAATGAGAGCGTGTGATATGTTGGAGGGGCGGCGTCCTCTTCGCTGATTTAAAAAGAAAAGGTAAAGTTACAGGTACATGAAGAAAGAGATGGACTTTAAAAATAAAATCCTGTTGGACTGAAGACGTAACCCTGCCCCCTTCATAAAGGACAGATTTATAAACACCCCCACACCCCCCCCACCCCCCTCCTTCCCAGCACACACACACTGGATCAGGACAGTTGGTTGTTGGTGTGTGTGTGTGTGTGTCGCTCATGAACTGAGGTGTGTGTGAGTGGAGGAGAAGAGGAGGGCGGATCCAGAGCGACGGACTGGAGGGGGCGGGCTGGGCTGAGAGTGGGCTGGGCTTTGTGTTTTGATTGACAGGACTGGACCACCATCATCATCATCATCATCACCCCCTCCACCCTTTCAAAATAAGAGGGTTTTTGAAATCTTTTAACATGGACTGATGAGAAGAAAATGTTTTTATAATCAAAGTGTTGTTGACAGACAAACAGCCCCTCCCTCTTAAACAACACAAGGGTATGTTCTCCTTTAGAGGCTTCTTCTTTGTTTTTATTGTTGTGTGAAGCTGAGTTTTTCCAAGTGCTTTTCTGTTCAACAGGGAGAGAGTGATTAGAAATACAGCACACAAACAGGCAGCAAGAGACAGGGAGGACTAGTAGACAACAAGACTAGCAGACGACCTGACGAGCAGATGAGTAGAGGACTAGTAGACGATATGACAAGTAAACGAGTGGAGGACTAGTAGATAACGAGACTAAGAGAACACAAGACTAATTCACAAGTGGAGGATTAGTAGGCAACGATGACCAGTAGACAAATGGAGGACTAGCATACAGTAAGTCTGGCAAGGGAACTGGTAGAGTTTGGGATCATCCCATCAACGAAGCATCTGATTGGTGCTGTGGAGACCATAAGGCTGAGGTAAGCGTGAGGCCACTGGTCACCTGTGGACACCTCACCTGGACGCTCAGGGCCTGTTGATTGGACAAGAACTGGGAGTGAATGTCTCGTAGAATTGAAGCTGTTTTGTTGAAGCTTTGACCTGAGTGAGTGAGTGTGTGTGTGGGTGAGCGTGTGAGTGTGAGTGTGTCATTGTATGTGTGTGTCTTACTTGTTAACTTGTTCACGTAGGCGTCGACCTGAAGAGTATGACCTCCATGGCAGGAAGCGGCCACGAGCTGATGGCCCCCCTGACTTCAGCCAGCGAGCAGGTTGTTATCTGGTTGTTGATCTGACTGTCGGTCTGTTTATAACTGATCTGTCTGTAACTGATTTGCTGTCAATGTTGAGGTAAAACTGGTTTTATTTTCAGGCTTCATCCAAGACCTTCGTAACCAGCCGGTGGACAGGTGAGACGCACCGCATCACACACCTGACACAGGTCATCTGAAGTAGGCGGAAGTACACCTGCGTCCATCAATTACCCATGATGTGTTGAGTTCTCTTGGCTAACAGGAAGTCTGAAACTTTTTCTTTGGTCTTTGAATAATAGAGAAACTTAAAATAATTTTATGATTTATTGCTGTTAGTTTTTAACCCTTTCTGTTTGCAGACGTTTCTCGAGCGTCAGACGAGATGTTTTTCTCAATGGGGTGAGTCCGATGTCTTAGCCTGTTAGCTTAGCTAAATTTATCATCCTGAGGGATTCGCCTGTATGCTCAGCATCACATGTCACTGAAGCCTTACCTCTTTGGCATAGCCTCATGTGTCACCCTGAGACATTAGCCTGCTAGTTGACCTGTGTTTCTCTGTTTTTCAGTCCTATAGTGACTACATGAGGGACTACCACCACAGTGTGGGGCCTCCTGCTCCCTGGCAGACTCTGGTATGACTTTGTTATTCATCCTCTTTCCTGATCAATCAGGATATTTACTACTGACACTAATCATCTCATGTATGTGTCCTCAGGCCACATACCCCGGTGTGGAGCAAGCACCCCCCCACCACCCTCCCTACTACCACCATAGCCACCCCCCTCCACCTCCTCACCAGGCCTACCACCACCACCACCACCATCACCACCCCCCACTTCCACCACATGAAGCTCCACCCCCTCGCTTTAGAGACAAGCAAAGAGTGCCACAACACCGCGCCTTCACCTCTAGCCCGGTCAGTTCTTCTCTCCTTTTGATCTTCCTGCAGATCATAAATTCTGATAAGCTCTTATCAATTAATGACCAATCTGATGTTCTTTCCAATCATACAGCATGACTATGACATGCGTGTGGACGACTTTCTGCGGCGAACGCAGGCAGTGGTAAGCAGCCGGCGTGAGCGTGAGCGGCAGCGAGAGCGGGAACGCGGTGGACCACGCCGTGAAAGAGAGAGAGAGCGAACAAGGGATAGAGACAGAGAGAGAGAGAGGGACAAGGAGAGGGGGCGGTACCGCAGGTGATCTGATGATGTCACATCCTGTTGGCGGTCAGCTGTGGCTGGTTTCCTGTTTTTGTTGAAAATTATCGTGAAATGAGCTCAAAGACATCATCAATTTTTTGTGAATAAAAAAGGTATATGTGAGTTTGGTTGAAACTCTTACTTTGTAGTTCCTTTGACATCATCACCACAAACAAACCCCTCCCACTGAGGGTTGCCACATGGCTGGCAACCCTGCAATCCTTGTTTTATTTTATAAGGATGGACAGTATTTCCTGTAAGATCCTTCAAATTAAATATTCCTTTAAAAGCAGAGAAGATTTGATTCTTCCCATTCTTGATGTTAAAAACATCAGGTTGTTTATTGACAGAAAAAACAAACTAACTTTTTGTTTAGTCTCTCTCCTTTTTTCTTGCTGTAGCTTTCTTGTCTGTGATTGGTTGTTTTTTGTGATGACTACATCCCCCTCTTCAGTCTCAGTGCTAAGATAGCACTGATGTTCAAATATTCAATTATTAAGTTTTTGGTTGTGTTTTGTTTTGGGTTTGGTTTTTTTTTTGTTTTTTTGTAAGTGGAGGAAATGGCATCTGTCATTGTTTTTTATACAAAATAAAAGCCTGAAATTGATTTTTTTTTTCCTTTGGTCACGTTTTCTTTTCTTGGGAGCAATCTAATTATTGTCACAGTAATCAGATTACTATCTACAGGTGACGACTGACCTCATGTCTAAACACAAACTAAGTGTCTCCATTTCCATCGTAATAAATGAACTGGAGAAGCCACATTGAATGTCACCAGACATTATTTGTATTGTCGACTGATGTTTGTCTGCCTCTTGGCTGTGCATCATTAATCAGAACACAAACAAACCTGTGACTGGGGAAGTCTGTGATGTTTTTCTGGGAGTGTAAGGGCAAAATGCCAATTCACATATAAGAGCTGCACTCTGATTGGACAAGAAGGAACACAGGACAGATTTCACTTGTAAATAGATGCAGTTCTCACTATTTATTTCCATGATGTTGAATTTCTGTGCTGTTACTTTGAAAAAAACTGTATATATGCATTGTGTTTTATTTTGAAAGATTTCTCCTGGCCGCTCAGATTCTTTTATTTTGACACTCACACTTGGCTTTAGTCAAACTTCCGTAAACTTGACGCCGGTTTGATGCCGTAACAGACATCAATTCCTCTTGAAACACCAGCCAGATTCGGCATTTAGCTGCCGATAAACCGCCTAAAATGAGTAATAATAGGGTTTAACGGAGACTAACGGACCCACTGGGCTTTAAAAGGTAAAACTGCTGTTTTTTTCCGTTTACCACTTCAGTCTCAGTAAAGCTAAAGCTAGCTGCAGCTAGCTCGGCCACTTTCTCTTATTTCCAATAAATCCCGTTTTTTCTCACATCAAGCCGAGACTGTCTTTTTCTGTTCGTTTTACGTCACTCAAAATCCGTCTGTGACGACATGAAACATTTGGTAATCATCTGACAGTAAAGTTAGATGTACAGTATTTTTGGATTTTTCCATCTGGTGAAGTCTCGCGAGAGGATGTGAGTGCAGCGAGAGCAGGTTATTATACGTTTAGTTGTTCATGTCCTGACGTCTTTGTTGTTTACTTGAAACCGCGGAAATAATTATATATTTGTGGAAAAAAGAAGCAATTGTCGATAAAGACTTTGATAAAAACGGGGGCATGTGAATGTCAAAATAGCCCGAAGGGGATGAATATGAAATTAATAAAATAAGTCAAAGGGATTCATAACATGCCTCTCTCTCTCTCTCTGTGTCTCTCTCTCTGTCTCTGTCTCTCTCTCTCTCTCTCTGTCTCTCTCTCTCTCTCTCTCTCTCTCTCTCTCTCTCTCTCTGTCTCTCTCTCTCTCTCTCTCTCTCTCTCTGTCTCTCTCTCTCTCTCTCTCTCTCTCTGTCTCTCTCTGTCTCTCTCTCTCTCTCTCTCTCTGTCTCTCTCGCTCTCTCTCTCTCTCTCTCTCTGTCTCTCTCTTTCTCTCTCTCTCTGTCTCTCTCTCTCTCTCTCTGTCTCTCTCTGTCTCTCTCTCTCTCTCTCTCTCTGTCTCTCTCGCTCTCTCTCTCTCTCTCTCTCTGTCTCTCTCTCTCTCTCTCTCTCTCTCTCTCTCTGTCTCTCTCTCTCTCTCTCTCTTTCTCTCTCTCTCTGTCTCTCTCTCTCTCTCTCTGTGTCTCTCTCTCTCTCTCTCTGTCTCTCTCGCTCTCTCTCTCTCTCTCTCTCTGTGCCAGTCTCACCCATGCTATCTCGACCACTAACACTGGATGACAGTGACACTCAGGGGCAGGGCTCTGTAGCTTTGGCCCCGCCCCCTGTCCTCCAATTGGTTGATGAAGGTGATGACGCAGAGACACAAACAGGTATATTTTGTTCAGATTTGAATGAGAGACTTTAGATTGACTTCAACTGACTGATGTTTCTTTCCCTGCAGGAGTTTATGCTCCTCCATGGAGATCTTCCTCCTCTTCCTCAGGTCATTCTTTAACTTGTCCTCCCTCCTTTCCTTCCTCTTCGTCATCTTTTTCCACTTCTGTTTGTTGTTCTCTCACTTCTTCAGCTCCTCCTCTCTGCCCTAATCCTATTGGTCCTTCAAGTTTTTCTTCTACCTACTCCACCCATCCTTCTGCTCTTCCTCCTCCTCCTGCTCCCCCAACCATCTCTTCTTCTCCTTTGGTTTCACTTTCTCCTCCAAAAGCACATTTTGTTCCTTCTCTCCTTCCCTCACCCACTTCCCCTTCTAGTCTTCCTTCCTGCACCCCTCCTGCTTCTTCCTCTCTTTCTCCATCCGTCCTTACTTCACCTCCTTCTTTCTTTTCTCCACCTTTTGTCTCATCCACTGCCCTCCCTTCCAATTTCTTTGATTCTTCTCCCTTTTCCTCTGATGCTCTTCCTCTTCTTCATCACCAATCTTCTTTTCTGTCTCCACCTCCTCCTTCATCGCATTTTACTTCTCCTCCCTCCTCTGTTCACATCCCCATGCCATTTGTTCCCTCTCCTCGTCACGTGGCTCCTACCCCCTGCTGCCCCTGCTCCTCTCTCTTGCCCCGCCTCCTCTCAGCTCACCGGTTGGAGGTGCGGCGCCTCCTGCGAGGAGCTCTGAGCTCCCTCGGCCGTCGTCTGGACTCTCTGGAGAGAATAAGCAGGAAGAAGAGGAGGAAGAAAGGGAGGAGTGTTCAGAGAGGAGGAGGAGCCTGTTCTCCTGGTGAGTCTGAATTGGTGACATCAAAGTGATTTTCTTCCCTAACCCTTTTAATACCACAGGAAGTATTTCCTCCTTCTCCATCACCCGGTCTCTAGAGCTTTTATTCCTCCCTGATGGTTCTTTCTGTATTTTCTCATTAAACTACAGAAACAGCCCTTTTTCTCATGTGACATTGAGTTCAGTGGATAAACAAAAAGGTGTAATTCTCCACACACAGAAAAGAAATAGGGTTAAATCTTTATTTTCACTGTTTCGTTTACTTGTCTTAAATGAGTCAAGAATCTTGAGTTCAGTTCAGAGGAAGCTCTGATGTCATTTTGTGATCAATTCTGATTGGACAGACTCAGACAGGAGGGTTGGGCTTGATCCTGAGCATTCATCTCTTTTGTCCCTGTCAGGCTCCTCTAGACTCATCTTTACCTAGTGACCTCATATCCTGGATTAGGGTGCAGGACTATGATCGAACCTTGTGTGGTCCTGTCTGTCAGTTCTCCAGACCGTAGAGCTACATCAGGAACCAAAACAAGTGCTGCTCTAATGAAGGACCTTCCATTATTCCACTTGAATTGATTGGGTTACTTTGACCTGATGACATCATGTGGTTAATTCAAACACAGTGACTACAGTAACTAAAATTCCTCTTTTTCTTCACCAGCTTTGGCCACCTTCACCTGCTCCTCTTCCTCCTTTAGCCCCACCCCACTGCCACCTGTCATTTCCTCTTCTTCATCATCTGACAGCGAGAACACAACAACCCCTTCTCTTCCTTCCAGTTTCATCCAATCAGAGGAGACAAGAGGGAGGAGCAGGGGCAATGATGAGGAGGAGGTGAGGAAGAGGACGAGGAGAAACAGAGGAAAGAAGATGACTTGTCCAGAAAACAGAGAAGACAGTGAAAAAGTGGAGGAAGATGATTGCGGCAAGTTCATTGGGCACATGGCAGTGTCTTTCAGAAGAGGAGAGGCAGCAGTGGAGGCACCCCTCACTCTGCAAAACTTCAAGCATAAAAAACACAGAAGAAGAGAGGAGGGCGGAGCCAACCAATCCGAGAAGGCTGTCAGTGTCGTCTTCAGGCAAAATGGTTGTAGGCCCCCCTTTCTTCAGCTAAACAGGTGAGGGTGTGTGTATATTATATATATAATATTTGCCCGGCGACAGCAGTCAACCAAAGTGCTGTACTCAGGTTAAAAACATAATAAAACAATAAATAGATACAAGAAAAGAGAATGACATAACGGAACATTACAACAAACATAGTGAGTGCTCAAACTGGATGAAACGCCAAGAAAAAAAAGTGAGTTTTCAGGGAGAATAATCAGACCAACAACTATGTCACATTCAAAGTCATTTAAATCCTCATTCTTTCACATTCTGATGCTGGTTTGAATGTCAGCAGATCATCTTCACCATATCACGTCTGAATTCCTGGTGATGCTGATTGGCTGATTAGATCTTGCCGTATTAAATGAATATGTTTGAAATGTAACCATTTATTTTTAAATAATAAAGGAAATACTAATTATCTGAAAACGGAGATTTCATCATGATTTAAATTTCCTTGTCTTTGTCTTCCCCCTAACTCAAGCTCCCAGGATGCTTTGCTCTTACTCCAGTCAGCCCAGAGTGTTCAGACCTGCAGCCGATTGGTGCCATCAGTGTCTTCCCCAGAAGTCCTTGATGTCTTGTCCAGCCAATGGTGTTTTTCTGACTTCAGCCTTCCCCTCTGCCTTTCCTCCAACCACAGTGCTTTCCGTGTATGGCTCTGCTCCAATACTTCTCCTTTCAACCCCGCCCCCTTGCTAGACCTGTCAGTGGTTGCTGTGGAGACCATCTCAGAGTCACTAAAGAACAGGGCATGTTGGAGTCCTCTGCGTCCCATGAAAGACTGGACATCGTCCCCCAGTCTGAGCAGTGATCACTGGTAAGTCAATTTCAAATTGATCACAACATTTGATCGACACAATTGTTCTATTATATGTCGATAATCAACGTTTCAGTCACTCAGTCGATGTGTGTCTGTCTCCACAGTTACGTGCGAACACCAACTCTGAGGTAAATTAATTGTCTGTCTGTTCAACAAATAAAACTGAGCTGAAATGACACATCAGTTAACTTCGTTGCTGTTACAGCTCTACTTTTTCCACCCGCCGACAACTGAAGCAGCGAGCCAATCACAACGTTTGGAGTGTCCATTCTCCTCGACGACAGCCTCTGCCCCTTCCTTTGTGTCCAGCCAATGGACTTTCTGATCAGTTTCCTGCTAGCCAATCAGCTGCAGGCTCTGAGTTCCTGAATGCGAGTGCAGAGGTGCAGTTTTTACCCTCAACTGTAGAAATGTTTCTCAGATGTTTGCATCACACATGTTGTTTGTGGTGCTTATGGTGGTCACTTCATGTTTTCCATCCTTTATTCAGCGAGGTAAACGAGTCTCACAGATTCGAATCCGACGGGCGTCGCCACGGGAAATGTCGCTAACACCAATGGGACTGCCCAAGGTCAAAAGGTCAAGAGCGGAGGGGGGAATCAGGAACAAACAATAGCAAACATACTTGAAGATATTAAATGAAAAAAAAAATTACATTTTCAGATTAAAGAAAAAAGAGTTCAGCCTGGAGGAGATTTACACCAACAAGAACTACAAATCCCCCACCACCAACAGGTAAAAACTACAAAACACACATGAAGATCACATGAAGAAGCTCTATGTTTGTCAGATTAGATCTTCCAGCACGCCTTGCTGTTATCCTGCAGAAGTCTGGAGACGATTTTTGAAGAGCCGCGGGAGAAGGATGGAGCACTGCTCCTAATTGGTCAGCAAAGGAGGCGCCGACTTCTTCTCTTCCCTGATTTCACTCAGCCCAGAAAAAGGAAGAGGCCGCAAGGTATGCTGGGATACATCGTTCAGAGGTAGCTGGGGTGTACAGTGAGCTTAGATGTAAAGAACAGAACATGCTTTCATTAGCTTAATTATTCCTTGTTAGGGCTTCCTGTTCCCATGGTGCCCAGGAAACGGGCAGCAGCTCGGCGACATTGCCATGGCGGTGGCTCCGGTGATGATGACGCTGATCTGGACATCAAGCTGGTGGAGCGTCTGAGCGCGCTCGAAGACTTTCTTACGAGACAGGGCTTGGACGTGTGAACTGTGACATTACTTCCAGTCGGCTGACATAGGGCCGAACAAACATGAGCTGCTATCACACCTGCTAATTGTCATGTTACCACAGTAACGTAAAGCACGTTGTTTTTGTTGGTGGGAACTTGATGTTTGGTTTTTGGTTTTTTTTTCTGTGTCAGCTGTTTGAAATTTGAATATTTAATATTTTGATAGTTTTTTTACCATGTAATGATGATAATGATGATGATGATGATGATGATGATGTCAGGTGTAAACACACACACACCAATGTATTCACACACAATACCTGCACTACAGTACAGTAGTGCAGTCAATGGTGAATATTTTAAAGTGTAATATATATTTCTGCTGAATATGGTTCTATTTTTTTGAACAAATAAAGTTTGATTCTGATCAGACATTTATTGTTATTATTTCTCATGGAAGGGTTAGGGGCTTCTTCACATGTAGCAGCATGTGAAAAGTGGAAAGTTTATTTACACGTTTTACACTTTTATCTTGAACGCCAACATCATTAATTTTAGCAGTTTGGTCCAATCAGCAGCTGAAGAAACGAACAGACGCGGATCCAAGAGTTTATTATTAATATTAATTCACTTTAATTCTAGTAAAACATATTAGCCAATCAGAGTGAAGAAAATAAGGCTGACAGAATGACGTCAGAAGGAGCGTTCGTCATGACGCAAGACGTCCTAATGTCACTTCCGCAAACAACATGGCGGCGGCCGTGTGGAATGCACGCGAAGTGATTTGCAGGTTTTTCCTCTTTATTTTTATTTTTTATTGAACGCATGACAGCGACCGCTTCGTGATGAGTCGGTCACGTGTTTCCTTCGTGGCCGCGCGGCTGAAAACTCCGCACAATGTGAAGTGTTTGTTTTGTTAGCGAAGCTGAGAGGGTTTGGCCTGCAACCACCAGACTCCGCTCAAAATGACGATTTAATTTATTTTTAATGGTGTGTAGTTTCCAGTCGGTTCGTTAAATGTGACGTCAGACAGGTGAGGCGTGTGTGTGTTCCAGAGATGTCAGATTCGGCTCAGGTCTCAGGACGAGGTCTGTCGGGTTTACCCGGTTTTAATGTGTAAACAGATGAATTACCTGAACGTGTTTATTCGGTTCGCTGCCGCCATTTGTTCGTTTGTTTGTTTGTGTTTCTCACTTTTTATTGACAAAAGTTGGGTCTTATCATAAGATCAGATAAGAGATCGCTTTATTGTCACTATGTGCAATTATATAGTGAAATTGCAGGTGCTCTCCCAACAACATCAAGAATTTAAATAAAAAATTATTGAAATGATAGTTTATTTTCTGAAATCTTAATGACTTAGCCATATTTTATAAATATAAATCAATTTGAAGTTACTTTATGTGTAAGACTCTTAATTTCTTTAACTTTTTTTAAAGTTTATTCTACACCATATATAAAATAATATGTTTATTATATGTCATAAACTTTAACAATAATTCTTCAGGATATATGAACGGATGTATTAATCAGAATATGTCATGTTTTTATATTGTTGTGCAATGACTCTTCCCTGTTTGTTTCCTCTTCAGGGCCAGAGTTCTTCCTCTGAGCTGCCGTCAGCAGCGCAGCTTGTCCACAGGTGAGTTCTGCTCTTCCTCTTCTTACTTTCAATATACAGATGAAATGTTGTCCTTTCTCTATCCAAGAAGGTGAAGGAAAGTCAGAGGGTTTGAAATAAACTTTCCTTCTGATTCACAAAGGAAAAAAACTGATGTTTTATCTTGTATCTTTCCAAAGTGTGTTACAGTCATGTGACAGTTGTGTTTCGATCCAGTTGTTTCTATCTGAAATCTCGGGATTGTTGTGTTGTTGTCAGTCCAAGTACTGCATTTCCATGTCTGTGTTTTTTTTCTCCTTTTCAATTTTTGGAACTGGAAATATTTAAGTATTACTTCAATCATATGATTCTACATGAAGGCTACGCTCTCTCTGTGTTCATCTGTGCTGTTGAACTTGATGGACCCTCCATTTATACTTCAGTGTTGGCTTCATTTCACATTCCATGTTCCACACAAGAATGGAAGGAAATGTGAATGGGAAGGTAACTAGTAGTAACATATAACACTAAGATGTTGCCTTTGTAGAACATTCTGTGGCAGCAGACAAGGTGACTTCATCATCCTCATCTTCATTTGCGGATTATGTTTTAGTTTACTTGAAACTACTATCTGGCATAACCTCATGTATTGAGGAGCCCACTTACAACTGCAAGGAGTTCTGTTGTGTCATGAGCCGGCCCAGGGCAAATATTCCCATCAAAATGTGACAGATGAAAAAGTGATGAAAGCTACTCATATATATTTATGAAAATATATATAAGAAAACATATAGCCCTAGGACTATTATATTTTATGAAAGCATTTGTGTCCCTACTCTACCCAACTTTGCCCCCCCGTGCCTCTCTCTCTCTCTCTCTCTCTCTCTCTGTGGTGATGTGATCATGTTCCTGCCTACACCTGTTTGAATATCCCTCCTCCTGCTCTCTTTCTCTCCCTACTCTACCCAACTTGGCCCCCCCCTCCCCCCGTGCCTCTCTCTCTCTCTCTCTCTCTCCCTCTCTCAACCCAATCGGTCGAGGCAGATGGCCGCCCCCCCCAGCCTGGTTCTGCCTCTCAAAGGAAATTTTTCCTGCTCATGGGGGGATCTGTTGGGTCTCTTTAAATCATTTTATAAAGAGTTTGGTCCAGACCTGCTCTGTATGTAAAGTGCCTGGATGTAACTTTGTTATGATTTGGCGCTCTACAAATAAATCTGATTTGATTTGATTTGATTTGTGTCCTGCGAGGTGATTGCCTCAGATGGGCCAATAATGCCTGAGCCTCACCTGTTTGAATTATGTTCTTAAATTTCGTTTGCAGCTGTTTCAGTTTCACTTGATTGCATCGAAAGGAAAATGAATTTTAAATTCAATACAGTTGACTTCACCTATAACATTACAAGTGTGATTAAATTTTAGGTAAATACATCTCCTTACTCAATCACAAAAATGCATGCGTGACTCAAGCTGCAGTTTTCTCCCACATCAGTTCTTTTCTTTGCTCTTCTTTGTAGCAGTCTTTTTTTGCTCAGAGGTCCGTTAAAACTCGCCATACGTTTGCTGATGATTTCTAATTTCAGATTGGAAAAGTCTCTTGTTGTCACCTGTTGCTACGGTGAATGTAGTATCGAATCTCCCTTAATGTTGGCTTTGTGTAGTCATGATGCAGGCGCTGGACTCCGAATTAACCTCCTCAGAGTTGATAGAACTACCTCAAATCAGCTGTTCTGAGACCATGTTTGTTGAACCTCCTTCTTGAAACTTCTCTGCCCTCAGTTCGTGGTCTGTTGCCTCGCCCCCGGCCTCTTCCCCTTTTGTTGGTGACAGGTGGTGGTTACCTTGGTTACCAGCATTACAAGGGGAGGGGACAACAGGAGGATGGAGCCCCACCCATTCTTGCTACACCCACACAGGTAGGAGACACACCTGCTCCTGCTCCTCCTTTTTCATGTATGTCTTTATCTCCTCTTCTCTCCTCTTCCACACTTTCACAATCACAACTGATGACTTGAGAGGTAACGCAACAAGTAACACAACATTTTACACAACAGGTCGTACAACAAGTCCCCCATTTCATATGACAGGTAACCCTTAGGTTATAGCTCAGGCGTTGTTTGGCCAAACATGAAGCAGACGACGGATGACATCCATGTCTGAGAAAAAAAAGTTCATTTCACAGACTGAAGTGCAATATTGCTTTTCTAAAACGGTTACTAAGCATGGCAAAAAAGATTAAGTATTACACACATGATGATGTTTATTTTTCACCAACTTACATCTTTTAATAAAAAAGTAGGTCCTCCTGGCTCCCCTTACTGCAACAGTTAACAAGCGTTCCATCACTTCAGCTTTTTGCCGTCCGTCTTCCCTGATTTTGCTTAAGTTTCAATTGCTAGCTACCCGTTTTGTTTTTCTTTCTGTGTTACTCGTCAGTCACAGAATGATACAGGTCTGTGAAAACTAATTTTAGGACATAGGCGTAGATTCTATTTATCATATAACACCTATCAACCAACCAGATGGCTTGATTTGAGCCACCTGTTTTATAAAACTTTTTTCACACAAGTATCACGACAAGTTACGGCCGAGTTCAGTCTTGATCTGAGAGGTCAGATGAACCCCGGGTCTGTGTGGAGCAGGTGATCTTCTTCCTGCAGCGTTCAGGTCTGGTGGACTCAGGTGGACTCAGGAGGATCTCAGCTGAATTGTGGCCGGCTCAGCTGGACTTGGGAGGACTCATTAGTGTCTTTGCCGCTGATCAACAGTGTGATTGGTTCTCTGGGTGAAAGGTGAAAGTGATGTCACACTAAGCGGTCACTGCACTCATAGCAACTCTCACGGAAGCCCCGCCCCCTTCACCTCTCTTAATTGGTTTGTTTCCAGAGGACATGCCCTGGTTGGTCAATGAGTAACTGGAGATGATGATGTCATTGATGCGACAAGAAGTTTCCTGAAATATAATCAATAATTCTGCAATAAATTATTTCACTTTTATAAAAAAAAAAAAAACAATGAAATGATTAAAGGTCGCAATGATTGGACAGCTAGAGGGGGGCGGGGCCACTCCCTATTAATCTCTCCCCCTCTCTCCATCGCGGTCATTTCTTCTTCCTTCTCTCAGTATACCTTCTTCCCGCCCTCTCTCTTCTTCTGTGGTTAAAATTCGTCGGACCTTAACGCGTGATTGCTCCGGATGTATCATTCATCTGCCGCTCCGGTAGCGGGAGCGCGCTCATGGTGAGCTTCTTTTCCCGCCGCCCCGCAGGCGGCGAAGAGCGTCGGTCCCGCGACCTGTTGAGGCAGGTGAGGAGGCGCGCGATCAACGGTGAGAGAGGGCGGGAAAGAAGCGGAGGAGGCGGGGCGAGGACAAGAGCGACAGCACGATTCAGGTGAGGGGGGGTGAGGGGGGATACCCCAGAGAGGACGATTAGAACCAACAGAGAGAGAGAGGGGGGGGGCAGGTACTTCAGCTTTAGCCTAGCTTAGCCTGCTTCTAGTTGATCCACTGCTAACCCAGTTAGCTGCTCACACAGGCTCTTTATGTTCACATCCTGTCTGGATCAGTCCCACATCAGACTCAGGTGTGAACTCAATCTTTGTGAGACTGTTGCCATGACAACAGTTAGAGGTCACCTTTTATTATTGACCTCATCGCTGACTCATCGTCGTAGTTCTCAGTCAAACTGGTACTTCCTGCAGACTTTCAGTTTGTTCACATTTTAAACGGGATTACAGTTATGAGGAATTGGGGGCGTGGTTGCTTTGATTGACAGGTTGGTGAGTGTATAATTGACACAAACCGACATAAATTTAAGTCTCAACTGCACCTCTTTGACCATATTTGGATTAGCTGGGAATTAGAGGCGTAGTCAGACTCTCACTTCACCTTTGACCTCCGTCACTTTGTTTTTCTAAATGTTTTTGTTTGGATTTTGTACGTCTGCTCCTATCTCTGCTATCCCTCCTCATCCTTCTGACCACCCCTCAAAATGTGATCATCGCAATCAGGCTCCAGGTGCCTCATTTGACTCTTCGGCACCGTTTGAGCACGCTCAGTGGCGGTGTACGTCGTCCCGCCCCTTGGCGCTGTCGGCCAATTGCCTTCCTCTGCTACATCCTCTCTGTCGGCAGTCTGCGACCGCTGGCCAATCGGGTAAGAGTGGCTGTTAAGGTGACTGAATGGACAGAAGGGAAAAGGGAGGGAGGGAACAACCATATATGGACATCCTCAGTTTGTCTTCTTTCTCTCGTCTTCCATGATGGTTACGTTGCTTATTTACTGACCTTTGGTTGAAACAATTCAAGACGCATTTTGAAATATGAGTTCACTTCACCGGCTCTAATCATTCTTAGAATAAGTCAGATTGATGACATCACTGGAAAAGAGTAAAGCGAGAGGAGGGACTGTGACCACCTCTCTCCTGTTCGTCTTCACACACCTGTTCACACCTGGAAAGTCACACAGATCTCTGAACTTGAATCAATTCCCATCCTGTCTTCTCTCTCCCTCTCTCATCCTCATCCTCCTCCGATGATGGTGATGGTGGTGGTCACCTGTCAGCATCTCCTCTTCTCTCTCTGCAGGTGGCATTGTACCGATCCTTCCCAACACGCCTCCTCTCTCGGGCTTGGGGTCGTATAAACGGCTTTGACCTTCCCACCTGGATGAGGAAACCCATCTACTCGCTCTACATCTGGACCTTTGGGGTCAACATGCAGGTCAATGATGAAAAAGATGTTTAACAGAAAAACAATAATCAACAATAATAATAACCCCTCCCTTCCCCAACACACACACACACACACACACACACACAGGAGGCAGCAGTGGAGGAATTGCATCAGTACCGGAACCTGGGAGAGTTCTTCCGCCGACGTCTCAAACCTACAGTCAGACCACTCTGCACCTCCTCGTGCCTGGTAAGTCCGCCTCCTTCTTTTCGTCTTCTGCCGCTTTTTCTTCTTCCTCCTCGTTCCTTTTCAAAACAAGTGCATGATGGTAAATGGACTCAGCGTGTTATTAGATGTGTAGGTCACAGTTCTCATTCTGATCCCTCATAATGATGATGATGATGATGTTGAAGGCTGTGAGACGGCGGTGTTGCTTGTGTTTAACGTCAGCTGATTGGCTGTCAGGTGTCTCCAGCTGACGGGAGGATCCTCCACTTTGGTCAAGTGAAGAACTCGGAAGTGGAGCAAGTGAAGGGGATCACCTACAGTCTGGAGAACTTCCTGGGTCCACAAAAGAGACGGGACAATGGTAAGGACGGCCCACTCCAGCCCAGAGCAGCTGACATAACCGACTGATTGAGATGAGAGATGAGACTGATATAGATAAACAATAAACAGATGAAGAAACAATGATCTGTTTTGAATAAAAAAAAAATACTTTAAATGTGACTCATCTGTTACCTCACTCTTTAGGCTCCTCCTCCTCCTTCAGGGACCGGCTCCTGTCGTCCCCTGATAACGATCTATTCCACGTCGTGGTCTACCTGGCTCCAGGCGACTATCACTGTTTCCATTCGCCGACAGACTGGAGTGTGGAGCTTCGACGACACTTCCCTGGTGAGAGTCCTTTCACCTGTGCGTTGTCGCTTGGTCTCCAGTCCTCACTCTCGCTCTCTCATTAGGCTCTTTAATGTCAGTCAACCCAGGGGTGGCTCGTTGGGTCAAAGAACTCTTCTGTCTTAACGAGCGTGTGGCGCTGACTGGCCAATGGCAGCACGGCTTCTTCTCATTAACAGCAGTTGGGGCCACAAACGTTGGCTCCATCAGGGTTTACTTTGACCAGGTGAGTCGTGTTACATCCTTTCAGCTCTAATTTCTGTCTCTATAATTATTATTAGAAATTATTATTCTCCAATAATCAATTGATCTCAGTCTCATCAATAACTTTAATTCACCACCATCATCATCACCAACAACCTCATAAATAAGCACCAATAGAAAACTTAATAAATAGATGTATTAATATTGGTAATATTGATCTCATTGAGATTATGTTGATAATGAATTGTCAAAATTGTTCATATTATGATATTATGACAAATTCTGTGTTTATTATTTCTTATTGTTTGTTTCTTTGTTGTTTTATTTGTCATCAGGAGCTTCAGACAAACGCGCCTTGCTACAGTAAAGGTTCCTTTCATGACCACAGTTACGTTGCCATCAGTGACCAGGTGACGAAGGCAGAAGGTGATGGGGGCGTGGTCTCCATAGATAAAGGGGGTGTGGCCTTACAGAGAGGGGAGGCTGTAGGGGAGTTTAACCTCGGCTCTACCATCGTTCTTCTGTTTGAAGCTCCTAAAGGCTTCAGCTTCACCCTGCAGCCAGGACAGCGAATCAGAGTGGGCGAAGGGCTTGGCAGCCTCTGATTGGGCACACAGACTCAGTGAGAGGAGCCCGATGATTAGACAGTTTAAGTATGGATAATTATCGACATAAGACAAACATGTAAGGGACATAAAGAGGAAATGTTTTCCTTTTATGACTCAAAACAGGGAAAATGCCAAACATCTCTACTTCTCTCTCTCTGTTTCTATTCTGTCTCTATGTTGCTCACTCCTTTTATAATGACCAAAACAAACATTCACACAAAACAAGTCAGTATGTCACCTGACACTCTGACACCTGTTGATTCAGTCCAATCAGAGCGCTGGGAGCTGTCAGCGGATTGATGGAGGACACATCAGGATTCTTTTGTTGGGTATTTTTCTTTTCCATTTAGTTTTTTTTTTTTTTCCTTCTGATTAATTAAGATATTTATTATATTTTTCTTTTGATTCAAATAAAAACAGGTGAAACGAGGTTATTTTTTGCTGTTTATTTTGATATAATTATCGCATGCACAGGGAACAATCAGTCCATTAACAACAGTAAAAATATTTAACATTTGGTCTGTTTGTGTCTGAAATGATAATGAAGTGATTTTTTGTTCCTGTTTATTATTTTGATGTTGTAATTGGACATCCCAGTCTGTCT
Organism: Remorina albescens; assembly: GCA_034769265.1. Lineage (NCBI taxonomy): Eukaryota > Metazoa > Chordata > Actinopteri > Carangiformes > Echeneidae > Remorina > Remorina albescens. The sequence continues at coordinate 23,358,226 of CM068477.1, read as the reverse complement.
TTTTTGTTTAGTTTTTTTTGGGGGGTTGTTTGTTTTCTTAATTTTTCTTCACGTTAAATCTTTAATTTTCTACATGACAATTTTTTTACATCAGTCACAGCAGAAAACTTTTAACAACACCATAGAAGTGAAGCAGCACACTGATTGGTCAGTCTTAGCCTGTCCCCTTGCATTAGCCCTGCCCCCGGCAGCAGAACCAGCAGCACAGCCAAGAGGACAGTGGTGGGCAGCAGTTGCTGTAACGATGGAAACGTGGTTCAGCCAGACCTCCATGTGACCAGCCATCATCCGTGACCTCTTTGCCCAGCCAAAGCTTTCCATCCTGGGCTGCGTCTCCAGCCGCCACACCCTGACGAAGACCAGCGCTCCAGGACGCCTTCACTCCCAGAAAGGAGGCCAAGTCTAGGTCCAGACCTGCTGCTCCTCCACGGGGCCGGGGCGTGTTCTGACGACACTGTGGACACGGGATCCAGACCTGGGGGGGCAGGTTCCGTCATCAGCGTGAGCTCATTATTGGCCTCTGACTCATGAGAGCTGTAGTCAGTGAACTTGAAACATTAAATCCGTCATCAGGACCAGACTCGGACACAGTTCAAGACCAGGACCACAATGTCTTCTACTGTGATCAGGTCTCTGCCAGCAGGAGCTGAACTCAGATGATTGATGATGATGTAATCACTCACCTGTTCATTGATGACTGTGTCCAGCCTCTTCAGACATGCCTGGCAGAACGCATGTCCACAGTGCAGTCGCCGTGGCAACCGTGTTGCCAAGTCGTAGGTGCCAAAACATACAATGCACACCAGGTCATGTCTCCTCAATGACAGCATCGTCTCATTAGCAACAGAGGGTGGAGGAGGGGGAATGGGCTGACAGGTCACTTCCTCTTCCTGTTCTTTTTTTCTGTCATCAGACATTTTTTTTTTCCTGGAAGAAAAAAAAAAGTGCTCATGAAGTTACCAAGACCAGGGTTGTGTCCGAAACCACCCCCCCACTCCCTGCTGCCTATACAGGGAGGTGAATGTAGTGGACTATACAGTGAACTCATTCGCTAAATGAACAATCTCTTCCGGACACTACTTTTGGCGCCATTAATTGCGTCATCGCTGTCACGCAATTAAAACGTACCCCACCAACAGCTAAAGACAGAAAAAAAACCTTTTCTGTTTATCACTGCAGTTTGTTAAAGTCTTTTGATCATCTTACACTGCACTGTAATTTTTATTCTGGTATTTGGTCTTCTTTTATTATATTTTTATTTTCTCTTCTCTTGGCTCTGAGGTAACAGTTTTTAATTGTAATCTAACAGCACGTTTTATTTCCTTGTTTTTGAAATGTGCTATAAAATAAACCATTCTGTTCTGCTGGAATCGCCATTTTTGCTGCAAGCGCAATGCATCATGCGATATCTTGCTTGGGTTAGTGACCATCGGCCATTCACTACTTTTCACAAAGCATTGTGGGATACTTTCAGTGCACTACATTTTGTCACAAAACATTCGGACACCACTACAAAACGATGAGTTACTATATAGTGATTAGGGGGCAGTTTGGACACAGCCCAGAACCAGGACCAGGTACAGACAAGGATCACACCAGCATTCAAATGTATTATATCGGTAGTAATCAGTGACATCATATAAGGGTGCTGCACTCTGATTGGTCAGACTCACCTGTTTTTTTCCTCTTCACATTTTCTTCTTCTCTTTTTGTTCTTTCTTTTTATCGTTATATTTTTGTTTCTTCTGAGGTTTTTTTCATCACTTGTCTCCTCCCTTTTATTCCAGTTTCATTTCCTCGGTCCTTGTTTGCTTCCTTTCTTCTCACGTTCCCTCCTTCCTCTTGTCGTTTATTCTTTCTCTTCCTTTCTTCTTCTTGCTGTTTTTCTATCTTTTTGTTACCTCTTGTTATCTTCTTTATTTCTCCTGTCTCTCTCTGTTGTCCGCGTCCTTCTGTCTGTCTCAGAGAGAGTCACTTCCATCAATAATTCATCCTCCCTTGCCCAACACTGAGTTATACCAGAAGACTGTCGCACAAGCACACAAACCTATAATACAAACACAAAAACCTGCTGTACAAACACGACTGCTCAATATGAACACATAATATTATAATCCAAACACACAAACTTGTTGTACAAACACAGAAATTAAAAATTTTATGAAAAAAGAGAGCAATATAAAATGTTTTTAATCGCTAACAAACAAATAATAACAATAACTGATTGATAACTGATAATTTATTTATGTTCAGACTTGTTGAACCTGAGATGATCCTAGAAACCTGTTCAGTGAATAGAAAGTGGAGCTGGTTTCTATTGGCTGCTCTGTCAACCTATCAGGTTACAGCTCAGTGACGATGTCAGGTTCCACCAAGTCTTCTGTTGAGTCTTTGTGTGTGCCTTCCACTTTTATTTTGAAAGTCTCTGTTTCAAGTTTCTCACCTGTGATGATGATTTTTCCGGCCCTCTCACCTGTATCTCTTTGTCTCCTTAACTGAGTGTGAGCATCCAGCCCTGCCTCCTGTTGTGGCTCATGTGTTACGATGTTGTGTTGTTGTTTCTGTATTGGACTCAATCACCTGATCATTTGTTTTTTTATTTCACAGAAAAGTTGTTTTGTATAAAAACAGTGACATTTTAACTTTGTCATTAAATGTTATTGAATATAAATATGTCATCTTCATCAGCATTGCCATCATTGTCATAATTTTCATAACCATCATCTTCATCAACGTCATCATTGTCAGCATCAATATCATCATCATCATCATTCCCTTACACGCTATTTCATGTTTAACTGATACGAAATGGCCACCTCTAAGGATACAACTTCTTCATTGTAAACCTTTCCCTTGTTCTTTCCTTCTTGAGTTGTGTCATTGTTTTGTTTTGTTTCTTTCCTTCATTGTCATTTTAAGATTTTTACAATCCTCCAGGTGTTGTCGTATTACATTCTGTCATAGTGATGCCATGTTGCGTCACAATGTGATGCTCACGTCACACGATCACTTCGTCCTCCTACAGCAATAGCAGCAAGCACGGCACCTCCCTCCTCCTTCCTCCTCCCCTCCGCCATCTTCCTTCACCATATATGGCGGTGGGGGGCCGGAGCTCGACACGGCGTATGGGTTCCCATCATTACCAGTGATAGCCAACGGATTGGCTATCACTGTGCCAACAGCATCAGCATTGTGAAGCTTAGCCCGCGGGATGGTTACCTGACCATATGGGTTGTCCAAGGAGACATTGATATTTGATGACATGGCTGTTGTCACAGGAGGGCGTGGCTAAAACTAACCAATCAATCAGTCATTCAGGGCTGCGAGGAAAAGAGAGAAAGTATCTGTCACACAACATTTATTAGACTGAGAGAGACAGAAAGTACAGGAGGAAGACGGGAAATTTGGAAGGGAGGTGGTGTCAAAGTATTGGTGTATTTGTAGCATTTTAAAGTACTTGTGTTTTGTGTAAAAGTAATTGTAATGTGCTGAAGCAGGTCGGGTTAGGGTGGAACACTTTTAGCTTCAGCACCTGTGAATCACTTCAGTTTTGAGCTACAGCTCTCAAATTTTAATACAAAATACTCACATTTGGTCCAAGGTTACAACCTACTGCACTACCAGGGTTAGTGTTAACACATGCTGAGGAGAGTTTTAACAATTAGACAAAAGAAGCAAAAACTGAGACCACACAGAATAATATGGTTCAAAACAGCTGCATTGGAAGAAAAGATTAATTCAGAACAATGTCTGTCTCTCTCAAACACACTCTCTGTTAAACTCAGGAGAGATTATGTGTGTGTGTCTACTAGAACAAACTTTCATTGCAGTATGACTGCTTCATGAGTACTACATTGCACCTGTATGAAAAACTCACTTCCTTTGGCTTTGAGCAGTCTCTGCTCAGTGTAACATGGCAGATCTCATGTTCCTTCTCACTGATCTGACTGAGCTGACCGTCTTTGTGACCTCATAAGATGTTTTTTGTTTTTTTTTACATCAGCAGACAAACCTCTCAGTCTTTCTTTTCCACTGCTTAGGCATGCTGTAAAATTATTAAAATCAAGAAAGTGTTCTTATTTTTATGTTAGGGGATGGTTTAAACACTTTAAAATAAATATGTTACAACCCTCCCCACCCTGGTCAGCCATTGTTTAGCTAACTGTATTAGCAAAGTGGTTTGAAATTAGCGGGTGAAAATACCTCACATTTTGCGTGCGAAGGTACAATTTAATCTCTGCCACATGATTTCATTTCCAACTGTGTAAGTACTAAACATTTAGTTTTGGTCAAAAAATAACTTTCTTACCTCAAAATATTTTTTTTGTCAATAAAATCTGCTTGAACCTGTTTACAGGCTTGACAACCACCATGTGCGATTGGGGATGAACTTGGTAAACACTGAAATGATCATATGACTCCTATCTCTTGCCTGTTTGATGGGATTGGTGGTGTTAGAATTCTGCCCATGTTACAACCACACCCAGTCTCCCTTACTTGTACCTGTACTGTGGTAACTTACTTTTATTGTGTTAAATTAATTGTAGTGTGTTAAAATACTTGTGTACTGTGTTGGAGCACTTGTGTATTTGTTCAGCCTAACCTGGATGTTGGACGTGGACTCACCTGTCCAGAAGCTGCAGGTATTGTGTCTTCTCCTAAATGTGATTTGTCCTGAGGGGAGAAAACTTCCTCCTCTTCTCTGGTTTTTATTCTTGTTCTTCTGCTGAAGGGAATTAATCTCAAACTGAAGGAATCAACACAAACTGTAAAAATCTCTCTCTCTCTCTCTCCCCTTTTGACTGTGTGTGAAGCTCACTTGACCGCCTCGCCCAAACCTGTTCTACCTGACGACACTCCCTCTCTCTGTCTCACAGCTCTCACAGTGCATTTTCTATGGTGCTCGACCACTATTGCCTCAAACCTGACAACCACCACCATGTTGTTTATATATCATGCCCCCCCCCCGCCTCTCTGATTTTGTAGAATGCTTTGATAATCCATTAATGGAGTTGAATGTTGCCAAGACAAAGGAGATGTTTGATGGTTGTAGATTTCAGGAGGAAAGCTCCTAAATTAGACGTTATATATGGAAAGGACGTGGACATTGTGGACCGGTGTAAATACCATGGAATCATCAGATCCATGACATCAGGAGGGATAGTACCCATCTCCTTCACCCCCAGTACCAGATGCACCTCCTCCCCTTTGGCCAGGTTAGGGGGAGGGGTCTCTTCTCATTTACTAATTTGTTATTTACTTCTTTCATTCATGCACTCATCTTCTACCTCTGATCTGTTTCTGGGTCACGGGGGGTTCTGGAGGGCGGGGTCACCCTGAACGGGTCTGCAGTCCATCACAGAGACAGACAGACCTACGGACAGTTTAGAGTCACCGATGAACCCAAACATGATGTCTTTGGAGACTCCACACAGAAAGGCCCCAGGCCGGGAACCAAACCCAGGACCTTCTTATTGTGGGGAAACAGAGATAACCACTGTGCCACTATTATTTATTTATTAATTAAATGATTTATTTGTTTATCAGCTATGTCTACCTATAATCTATACTCTATACTCAGCCCTAGTTCTGTTCCAACTACTTGATTACTTGATTAGTACTTAATTTGTAAAGAATACAGAAAATAAAAAAAAACATTAAAATAGAAATCACATCAGTCTGTGGTTGTCAGTGTGAACTGATGATGTTGAGGGGGGGCAGTAACCGGTCTGACAGAAACTTAAATTCTCTGTGTCTGTCTCATTCCAGCCCCAGGCCCCGCCCACACTTCGCTCGTATTGGCTCAGTGTTCAGGTTGGGATGACTGTATAATTAGTCTGTAATGTCTGACCGAATGAAAACTTTTCTACTGATCATTGAGTGAAACTGCTCCTTCACCCTGCAGTCTTTTCTGCAGGAAAATGACTTCAACGATTTTGGCCTAAAGCTGTAACATTACAGATTGTTACTCTGATTCAGATGTAGATTAGTTTAAAGTCATTCCTGACTCCACAGGAGCAGACGGGCTGTTCCTGGACAACTAAAGACACCGATTCACCGTATACAACTTTCTGTCTGTTGCATGTGTGATCAATTTTTCCTCAACCATCAGAATCAAGAATCAAGAAAGTTCTGAAAACCTGGAATGATCAAAATCACATTTCACACCTTTCCATACTGCACATATCCTATTTAAGAAGAATGGATTACTGTAACAGACAGATCAGTTAACATCAGTTAAAATCAGGTGATATCAGTTAATATCAGTTAAAATCAGGTGATATCAGGTGATATCAGTTAATATCAGTTAAAATCAGGTGATATCAGTTAACATCAGGTGATATCAGTTAATATCAGTTAACATCAGGTGATATCAGTTAATATCAGTTAAAATCAGGTGATATCAGTTAACATCAGGTGATATCAGTTAATATCAGTTAACATCAGGTGATATCAGTTAATATCAGTTAATATCAGGTGATATCAGTTAACATCAGGTGATATCAGTTAACATCAGTTAATATCAGTTAATATCAGGTGATATCAGTTAAAATCAGTTAATATCAGTTAATATCAGGTGATATCAGTTAACATCAGGTGATATCAGGTGATATCAGTTAATATCAGGTGATATCAGTTAATATCAGTTAATATCAGGTGATATCAGTTAAAATCAGTTAATATCAGTTAATATCAGGTGATATCAGGTGATATCAGTTAATATCAGTTAATATCAGTTAATATCAGTTAACATCAGGTGATATCAGTTAATATCAGTTAACATCAGGTGATATCAGGTGATATCAGTTAATATCAGTTAATATCAGTTAATATCAGTTAACATCAGGTGATATCAGTTAAAATCAGTTAATATCAGGTGATATCAGGTGATATCAGTTAAAATCAGGTGATATCAGTTAATATCAGTTAAAATCAGGTGATATCAGTTAATATCAGTTAATATCAGTTAAAATCAGGTGATATCAGTTAACATCAGTTAATATCAGTTAATATCAGTTAATATCAGTTAAAATCAGGTGATATCAGTTAATATCAGTTAATATCAGTTAAAATCAGGTGATATCAGTTAACATCAGTTAATATCAGTTAACATCAGTTAAAATCAGGTGATATCAGTTAACATCAGTTAATATCAGTTAACATCAGTTAATATCAGTTAATATCAGTTAAAATCAGGTGATATCAGTTAACATCAGTTAATATCAGTTAATATCAGTTAAAATCAGGTGATATCAGTAAAAGGTGTGAACTCTTTTCTCGTCTTTTTAATTTTTAAATCATGTTGATGTTTTTGTTTTTCTAATGTGTTTAATGTTTATTTGTTGTTGTTTTTTTTTATAACCCCCCCCCCCTTTCCGTTTCCCGCGGAAGCCCCTCCCTGCTAACCGTTAGCCGCCTAGCTCTTTGGCAGGACAACCGGAGGGGAAACCGGGAAATTTGGAAGAAAAACGCCAGCAACAGGACAAGATGTTCCCGGCTGAGGACGGCAGAGGAGCCCGGTGACCGGACAGCGACCGTGCCGTCGGAAAAAGCCGCTTCCCGGTGCGTTGGTGCGGCTGAAAACGGCAGAGGAGAAGCTGGAAACAGCGAGCCCCCTCCCGACTGTCCCACTCCTCCTTCAGCCCCCAGCCGGCCTCCGTCCGCCGGCAGGACGGGCAGGAAAAGGCCGTCAGGGAGCCGGAGGTCCATGTTGGTCCGAACCGTTCGGTTCGGGTCGGGTTAACTGTCCGAGTCCGTTAGCTTCTCCGGACAATTCCAACTGGATTTCATGAGGAGCGGCTAGCGTTAGCTTAGCTTCTGTTGGAAGTTCCTCAGTTTAAAAACACCCGAAAAACAAACAGAAACAGTCCGAAAGGGTTTTAATTAAAAGATTTTAGAGACGTGTAAAATATCAGTTAATAACAAACTCCGTTTGTTTATGTCGGTAGTTAATTGTTGTTTATTGTTGTTTATTCTCAGTATCAGTTAACACGCTGACTGCCTTCAGGAGCTAATGGAGCTCATATTTCTTTTCCTTTTCCGTTATTTACCACCTTCCTGTTTTTATGTTTTAATTCATTGTTCAACTCTTTTTTTCCAGCAGAATTTAGCTCGGAGAGTTTGAGGGAAGTTGTGAATAATGATGTGGGTTAGGGTTAATACACAATACATGTGATTGTGTTAACGAATCACACAGGTGTGTCCGTCATGTCACCGTGGACTGATGTTGTCACCATGACAACCTGCAGGGTGAATCAGAACCTGCCCCACCTGAAGACTGAGTGATGCTGAGGTCGTATTAACTCTAACCCCCCCACTCTGCTCCACAGATGGATTCACTCCCTCGTCCTCGCCGTTAGTGTGAGTGTGTCTGTGTGTCTGTGTGTCTGTGCGTCTGTGCCGCCGTGATCCAGGATGGGGTTTGGTCGGGATCTCAAAAATTCCCATGAGGGACTTCTGAAGCTGCAAGACTGGGAGCTGAAGGTATAAGTCTGTGTCTCACTGTGTGACTGTGTGTGTCTGTGTGTGTCACACTGTGTGTCTGTGTCTGTGTCTCACAGTGTGTGTGTGACTGTGTGTGTCTCACTGTGTGTGTGTTTGTGTGTGTGTGTGTGTCTGTGTGTGTCTCACTGTGTGTGTGTGTCTGTGTGTGTCTCACTGTGTGTGTGTCTGTGTGTGTCTCACAGTGTGTGTGTGACTGTGTGTGTCTCACAGTGTGTGTGTCTGTGTCTGTGTCTCACTGTGTGACTGTGTGTCTGTGTCTCACAGTGTGTGTGTGACTGTGTGTGTGTCTGTGTCTCACTTTGTGTGTGTGTCTGTGTGTGTCTCACTGTGTGTGTGTCTGTGTCTAACTGTGTGTGTGACTGTGTCTGTGTTTCACTGTGTGTGTGACTGTGTCTGTGTTTCACTGTGTGTGTGTCTGTGTCTGTGTCTCACTGTGTGTGTGACTGTGTCTGTGTCTCACTGTGTGTGTGACTGTGTCTGTGTTTCACTGTGTGTGTCTGTGTCTGTGTTTCACTGTGTGTGTGTGTGTCTGTGTGTGTCTCACAGTGTGTGTGTGTGTGTCTGTGTCTGTGTCTCACAGTGTGTGTGTGTGTGTGTCTGTGTCTGTGTCTGTGTCTCACAGTGTGTGTGTGTGTGTCTGTGTCTCACAGTGTGTGTGTGTGTGTGTGTGTCTGTGTCTGTGTCTGTGTCTCACAGTGTGTGTGTGTGTGTCTGTGTCTCACTGTGTGTGTGTGTCTGTGTCTGTGTCTCACTGTGTGTGTGTGTCTGTGTGTGTCTCACTGTGTGTGTGTCCGTCCCTGCAGCTGCTGGAGACAGTGAAACGTTTCATGACTCAGCGGGTGAAGAGTGATAAGGAATACTCTGCTCTGCTGCTCAGCATGACTCAGCAAACTGAGAAACAGGAAGCTGCCGACTACGTCAGCACAGTCAGCAAGGTGAGCCATACGCCTGTCGGTCCAGACCAGATCAAGACCAGGTCCACACCTGGCTGCTGCTGCCTCTGGCCCAGTGTCAGATCTGGTCTGACCTCACTGTCTCTCTGTCAGTCCTGGTCTCAGGTAATTCGTCAGACGGAGGCGCTGGGACGAGTGATGAGGAGTCACGCTGATGACCTTAATTCTGGTCCTCTGCACCGCCTCGCCACGCTGATCCGAGACAAGCAGCAGGTGAAGAAGAGTTACCAGAGTCTTCATCAGCAGCTGGAGAGCCACAACCATAAGGTCTGCTGGGAAATAATCTGACACCCAGGGGGCGGGGTTTAAATGTTTTCCAAGACGCATCAGAATCTAGGGCTACTGAAAAGAGCTGATGTCATCAAGGTATAATTCATATTGTCCAGATGTAGATTGTATCATACAGGTGTGAGTAATGTCATCCAGGTGAGGGGTGATGTTATCTAAGTGTAAGTCAAACACCAGACAATCCCAAAACACAGTGTTATTTATAACAGCTTAACATAAAGGGGTGAAAGGTCAGGGATGTCAGGAGGCTGGTATTCACAGTGAGCAGGTCGGTTTATCACAATATGTTGCTCTAAAGCTCATAAATTCATTCATCTTCTACCTCTTATCAGTTTCTGGGTCACGGCGGGGAGGCAGGAGTCAATCCCAGCTCACTCTGGGCGAGGGCGGGGTCACCCTTGACAGTTCTCCAGTCCATCCAGGAGAGAGAGACACATGGGGGGGGGGGGGGGCAAAGTTGGGTAGAGTAGGGAGAGAATGAGAGCAGGAGGAGGGGATATTTAGTACAGGTGCAGGCAGGAACACATGATGCTGCGTGAAGCTCATAGAAATATGGGAGCAGCAGGCGTTGCAGGAACATGGGGTGGCGATGAGGACAGGGAGAGACAGAGACTTCGGGAAAACATGGTTAATAAATGGTTACACCCAAACATGATGTCTTTGGACGATGGGAGGAAAATGGAGTACCCGGAGGAAACATCGAGACCTCACACAGAAAGGCTCCAGGCTGGGAACCGATCCCACCACCTTCCTATTGTGAGGCAACAGAGCTAACCTGCCCTGTTCTAAAGTTGCTTAAAAGAAAAAAAAAGTGTAGATGATGATGTGATGTGATGTCATCCACTTTGCATATGTATTAAGTTTATTTTCTCTCAGTCATCCCTTTGCTGTGTGTTGTTGTTTGTTGTTGCTAGGTAACCAGGAGTGACCTGGAAAAGCTGAAGGCGACATATCGTCAGCTGAGCCGTGATGCAAACAATGCCAAAGAGAAATACCGGGAGGCTCTGGCTAAAGGTTTCTACATCTTTCTAATGCATAAAACATAGAATGATTAAAGGGTCGGACGCACTGAGGAGTCTTTTACCCCTGTCTCTGGTCCAATCACAGGTCGTGAGGCGGAGCGAGCCCGTGAGCGTTATGACAAAGTGACAGCAAAGCTCCACAATCTTCATAACCAGTATGTGTTGGCGGTGTGTGGTGCTCAAACACAACAGGATGACCATCGACATCAAGCTGCGCCTGCTCTGCTTGATGCCCTGCAGAGGATGCAGGAGGACATGACGCTTGCACTGTGAGTCACATGACCATTTTAATGGCATACACACTCGCATATCAACTGACAGGCTAGTTAATGGCCATGGACTCAGATCAGAATCAGAATCAGAAATACTTTATTGATCTCCAAAGGGAAATTGCCTTTAGTTACAGATGCTCCCATTCAAAAGTCTTAAAGAAGTAGGAAAGTATAGAATATATCAATAAAGTTTAAACACAAGTACTAATATAAAATAAAATATATCTAAACACTAAAATATAAATGTACCTTTTTTTTCTTGTATCCACAAAGTGATAAATAAAACAACAGTTTACCAACATCTGAATGTAGAATATTGCACATCAAAGTAGTTATTGCACATTATTAAGAGTCCAGAGTAAACCAATTGAATCAGAGTGTCTGACAGTCAGAGTGAGGAGTTGTACAGTCTGATGGCCACAGGCAGGAATGATTTCCTGTGACGCTCTGTGGTGCATTTTGGTATGATCAGCCTTGTACTCAATGTACTCCTGTAACTGACCAGCACATCGTGGAGTGGGTTGGACACATTGTCCAAGATGACATGCAGCTTGGACAGCATCCTCCTCTCAGACACCTCCGTCAGAGGGTCCAGCTTCACTCCCACAACGTCACTGGCTTTACGGATCAGTCTGTTCAGTCTGTTGGTGTCAGCTGCCCTCACCCTGCTGCCCCAGCACACCACAGCATACAGGATAGCACTGGCTGCCAAAGACTCGTAGAACATCCTGAGCATAGTCCTGCAGATGTTGAAGGACCTCAGCCACCTCAGAAAATAGAGGCGACTCTGGCCCTATCCTGTAGAGGGCGTCAGTGTTCTTAGCCCAGTCCAGTTTATTGTCAATGTGTACTCCAAGATATTTGTAATCCTCAACAATGTCCACACTGACCCCCTGGATGGAAACAGGGGTCACCGGCACCTTAGTCCTCCTCAGGTCCACAACCAGTTCCTTGGTCTTTGTCACATTGAGCTGCAGGTGGTTCAGCTCACACCATGTGACAAAGTTGTCCACAGCAGCCCTGTACTCAGCCTCATCACCCCACAGATACATCCAACCACTGCAGAGTCATCTGAGAATATCTGGAGATGACAGGTCTCAGTGCAGTAGCTGAAGTCCGTGGTGTAGAGGGTGAAGAGGAAAGGAGAGAGGACAGTACCCTGTGGAGCCCCGATGTTGCTGACCACTCTGTCTGACACACAGTGTCGCACGCGCACAAACTGTGGTCTGCCCGTCAGATGGTCCACAATCCAGGACACGAGAGGGGAATCCACCTGCATCGCTGTCAGCTTCTCACCCCGTAGAGCCAGACGGACGGTGTTGAATTCACTGGAGAAGTCAAAAAACATGACTCTCACAGTGCTTGCCGGCTGGTTCAGGTGGGTGTAGACACGGTTGAGCAGGAAGATGATGGCATCCTCAACTCCGAGTTGGGGCTGGTGGGCGAACTGTGGAGGCTCCAAGTGTGGTTTGACCAGGGGTCGGAGCTGCTCCAAGACGAGTCTCTCCAGGGTCTTCATGATGTGGGAGGTCAATGCCACCGGTCTGTAGTCCTAGGAGCCACAGGGACGCGGCGTCTTCGGCACAGGAACGAGGCAGGACGTCTTCCACAGCACAGGGACCCTCTGCAGACTCAGGCTCATGCTGAAGACATAATGGAGTACTCCACAGAGCTGGGTGGCACAGGCTTTGAGCACCCTGGGGCTCACACCATCAGGACCCGCAGCCTTGCCTGAGTGGAGTCTCACCAGCTGTCTCCTCACATCGTCAGCTGTGATGTTCGCTGTAGAGGTGACCGGCAGGGGGGAGGTGGGAGGGGTCGAGTCTCTCTGTTGTAGGGTGGAGTGTGTCTGGAAACCAGGGGAGGAGGTGTGAAGATGGCTCTCAGGAGGGGGAGGGGAGGAGAGTGGGCAGCCAGCAGTAGTGTTGATGGGGGTGTCAGCAGGGGGGGGCAGGGGCCACAGTGTCAAATCTGTTAAAAAACAGGTTGAGATCGTTGGCCCTGTCCACGCTGCCTTCAACTCCCCTGTTGCCAGCTGACCTGAAACCAGTGATGGTCCTGTCCCGTGTTGCTGCAGAAAGAGTATCCTGGAGGAATACTGTGACATCAGCAGTTTGCTGACGGAGGAGATCGTGAAGGTCCATCAGGAGATCTCGGCAGCAGTTCAGCAGATCGACCCTTTGGCTGAGTACCAACACTTCATTGACGCCTACAGGTCAGGACATCTGGCTACCTGTGGTTACCATGGTGACAGTCTCTTTTACACCTTCCCGATTACCATGGTGTCTCCTTCTCTCTCCCAGGTCTCCAGAAACCCCGGAGCCAAATGTGGAGTTTGACATGACTCTGCTGGAGGAGACGGACAACCTGCCAGCCAATGAGATTCTCTGGAACACATTGACAGCTGACAGCCTGCAGGCCATGTGAGCTCCTACAAAATAAAACTGTGCTGTATGCCACCAAAGAAAAAGTCTCTGTCCTAACTCTGTAAAAACAAAGGACATTTCATCCTCCTCATTGTCTTTGTGATTCTTTTTCTGTTCATTTGTGTGTCTGTAAGGCTGTCATCGGCAACAGAGGAGCTGACGCTGACTCAGCAGAATCTGAGGACAAAGGAGGCCCTCGCTGACGACCTTGACAACAAGATCCAGACAAGTCAGCAGAGTGCCGAGAGGAGAAGCGAGTGAGTCTTAGAATGGACTCTATTTTTTTTTATTTGTTTTGTGCTCTCTCTCTGTGTCTTGAATCTCTGTCTATGTCTCTCGCCCTCAGCTGTGTCCTGCTCCTCAGTCAAAAACTCTCTCTGCTCGAGCTTCGTCATGCCGTCCAATCACTGCGCGGTTCTGAAGCTCGCCTTGCTTCCCAAAAAGCCCTGCTGGATGCCAAGATGGCTGCTGCGGCCACCTCCCCTCCTCCACCCCCGCCTCCCCCTGCGTTGCCCTACGAGGATGATGCCCGCTCTGTTGGCTCCACAGTAAATATTTTGTTCTTGATTAATCAGTGATCAGAGGCCTGCACAGGAAACCCAGTTGAGAGGACTTTCAAAATAAAGGTTTATTTTCATTAAAAATTGCTATACACGGATGGTTTGTGTCTTTAGGATAAAGTGAAGGAGAAGAGTTCTCGGTTCGACACATTGCGACACTCCCTGGCCGGAATGATCCGATCTCCAAAAGCTATGCTGGGCTCCTCCTCCTCGGTGAGATCACTGGAGATATTCAGATGACTTATGATGTCATGACCAGTTTATACTTTCTTGTTCTGACCCTTTTCAGGTTTTATTAATCATCTTAACCGTTTGTGTGCCTTTGACCCCAGCAGCAGTTCTTTGATGTGATCCCGACATCGGAGCGCCCTCTGGCGGAGCAGGAGTGGTATCACGGCGCCATCCCCCGCACCGAGGCTCAGGAATTACTGCGGCAACAGGGAGATTTCCTAGTGAGGGAAAGTCATGGTAAACCGGGCGAGTACGTCTTGTCTGTGTTTTCTGACGATCAAAGACGGCACTTCATCATCCAGTACGCTGACGTACGTATCCACACAGCCTCCATCAACCTCATGTGACAACAGCTGAAGGATAAACTGACACAACCAGTCGGAACTCACCTGAGTCTGATTTCACCTGGACCAGGTTTCTGGTCCCTCACTATGAGCTGTGATGTAAGCTGACCCCTGTTACCTCTCCTCTCTCTCTGGTAGACTCAATACCGTTTTGAAGGGACAGGTTTCTCCACCATCCCTCAACTCATCGAGCATCATTTCTCGAGCAAACAGGTCATCACCAAGAAGTCTGGAGTGGTGCTGCTCAACCCTGTCGTCAAGGCAACAACTCACATACACACCTTAACATCCATGAACATGTTACAATCAGTTAGTGCGTGATCAATGTCCTGACTGAGGTCATTTCCTTCATCCAGGACAAGAAATGGATCTTGAACCATGAGGACGTGGTTCTGGGGGACCTGCTGGGAAAGGTGAGCTGCAGCTACAATTCAGCTTCAAGCAGCTTTCAGCTCTTTGCCTCTGTGTCCCATGATCCCCTGCTGTCTGCTGGTTTCCAGGGTAACTTTGGCGAGGTGTTTAAAGGAACGCTGCAGCGCGACAAAACCCCAGTCGCTGTCAAAACGTGTAAAGAAGATCTACCTCCTGAGCTGAAGATCCGCTTCCTGTCTGAGGCCAGGTCTGATCACAACTGCTGTAACACAGAAACACAACAGCAGCAAACAAGACAACAACAACAAAAAAATCTTAAAGGGAGATTTCAGGGTCCAGTTAAGGATCCTGCAGGCCCAAGTCTGAGCATCACTGAAGAAAATACAAGTTAGAGAAAACATGTTCTTACTTTGGAATGGGCAAATATTTTAAAATAACAGGATGAGAGCAGCTGGTACTGAGACAACAATGGACTCTGAGACAAAGAGGAATTAAAAATACCCGACACCTCGATTGCCATGACAATATTTGTAATCCAATTTATCCCAAATTTTCTGCTAAATCACCTTTCTGCGATTGGCTGCAGGATCCTGAAACAGTACGACCATCCTAACATCGTGAAGCTGATTGGCGTTTGTACGCAACGGCAGCCAATATACATCGTAATGGAGCTGGTTCCTGGTGGGTGGAGCTTCACTTATATTCACTTGTCTGTCATTAAGTGGGTTTGTGTGACCGCTCTCTGCGTCTATCAGGTGGAGACTTCCTGTCCTTCCTCAGGAAGAAGAAAGACGAGTTGAAGACGAAACAGCTCATTCGCTTTGCTGTTGATGCCGCAGCTGGGATGGCGTATCTAGAAAGCAAGAACTGTATCCACAGGTCTCTGAGCTCACCTGTTTGCACCTGTCTGCATCGGTCTCCATGCATCTGAACCTGTGTCCACCTGTTTTACCCCTCTGTCTCAGGGACCTGGCAGCCAGGAACTGCCTGGTGGGGGAGGGCAGTTTGTTGAAGATCAGTGACTTTGGAATGAGTCGTCAGGAGGATGATGGTGTTTACTCTTCATCTGGACTCAAACAGATTCCAATCAAATGGACTGCACCTGAAGCCCTCAACTATGGTAACACACCTGTCCCACACCAGACACAGCTGTCCCACAGCTGAAACTGTGATTGGTTGTTAACTGTGTGTCCTACTCTGACTGGTTGCTGCAGGCCGTTACAGCTCAGAGAGTGATGTATGGAGTTATGGGATCCTGCTGTGGGAAACATTCAGTCTGGGTGTGTGTCCTTATCCTGGGATGACCAATCAGCAGGCCCGAGAGCAGGTGGAAAAAGGTAAAGACAGGTGGCAGAAAACTGCGCCCCCATATTTTATCCATATACATTTCCCATTGTGCATGTTTCCTTGACAGCATCAATTTCAATTTGATCAGAGAATCAGACCTCGTCTCATTCGACACTGTTAAACTGGTTGGACCAGTAACCATGGTAACTCCTATTTGCTCTCTCACCTGGTTGCCAAGGTTACAGAATGGCATGTCCACAGCGTTGCCCTGATGATGTGTACAAAGTGATGCAACGCTGCTGGCAGTACAATCCCGAGGACAGGCCCAAGTTCTCTGAGCTGCAACGAGACCTCGCTGCCATTAAGAAGAAGTGATGACATCATGTCTTCATCTTTTTTTTTTTCTTTTTTTTTTTTCAGTGGGCGTGGTTAGACAAGTTTTATTGAAAACACTAGGACAGCATTTAGCATCTGGAACCTGTCATTAGTCGATGATTAGGTTACTGATAACTAAACATTGATATGTTTGGAACACAGAAGCTAACTGGGCTAATCAATTAGCATCAGGGTAGCAAGAGTTCCTGTTCAGATGTGACCTCCTGATTGATCATCAGTTATTACTCAGTGATCATCAGACTGAGAATGAACATGTGGGAGTTTTCCGTCAAATTACAATTACCAAAAACAAAAATGTTTTTCTATCCCAGTTTTTTTTCCCAACCTGTTGAAAAGTGAAAAAGCTCTAAATGAAAGAGGCAACACCTCTATCACTAAAGTAACCATGTCAACAGGTGGAACACTAAATGAGGACCAATCAGTCGTCAGCACTAATGTAAACTTAGTATTTATTATGTTTTTATTTTTTATTTTACTTTTCTATGTTTCTCACATTTAGCTCAATATGTTTGGAAGGAAGCAGACCTTTATTCTGAAAAATCACCTGTCAGTCATTACACAGACTGTCCACTCAACTTTATTTTATTTATTTTAATTTTTTTTTTTTTTCTGTATGTAATTCCAGGAAATGGTTCTGACCAAACAATGATCAGGTTTCTGACACAAAAAAATAAGTCACCAAAATTGATGAACTGTTCTTTTTTGTTTATTTGTTTTAATTTGAAAATTGAAAATTAAAAGAGTAAAATTTTGAAGAAGTCAAAATTGGTAAAATTGTTATATTTATGTTAAGTAACTACAAACAGGAAACAAGAGTTTGAATTGGTCAAATTACTTCCTGCATTGCATGAGAGCGGAGCTTAAATGTTGTGATGTCAGAGCTACTGACTGTAAATAAAGATGTTTTTACAGTTTTTTTTTTTTTTTCATCTGTTAAATCATCTTTTTCTTTTGAACTTTCAAACACTAATCCTTTGTTTCTTTGTCTATCAGAATATTACCCTAGCATTTATGATCAAAATAAAACAAATATGAACTCAGCTGACATCACATTTTTACCTTTGGTTTCAAAACAAAATGTTGAATATTTATAACTTCATTTATTTTTATGACATTTTGATAAAATGTTTGTTACCTGTTTGTTTACATGAATGACACATCGTTTTACCAAGTTAAAACAAAATGAATTTATTGAAACAGACTTTTAAGTTAAATGTTTAAATCTGACAAATTATTAGAAACAAACACTTCAGATTTATTACAATTATCATTATTCCAGTTTGACTGTTGAATAGATTTTATATTTTGTGACATTTCACACTTGGTTTCTATTTTTTTCAATTTAAAGTTTTTTACAACCGTTGGGAGATGAAAATAAAATATAACGCATTTTAAATTTCTGGAGTGAAAAATTTTGTGTGTCCAGCTGCCTTTAAACTGATTTTATATGAAGTTTGAACTATTCAACATTCAGTGATGCTGTTTGTATTACTGAAAAAACTTAAAAACATTAAGCACTTTGTTCATTTGTCACAACTTCTGTTTAAAGTTTATTAATATTTGTAAAGAAAAAACAAAGGCAACAGGAAGTGACGTAAATTAAGACAAGTCAGATTTTTCGTTTTTAAACTAAACAAAACACTCAAACATTGACATTTTTATGATCTTCATTAAAACTGTAAACTTCCAAATAAGGTTGGCAATGTGGCCGGTTTGGGGTGGGGCTTGTAGCCGATTCGCTCATTGATAAGCTCCGCCCTTGTCACTGCTGTGGAGGATGAAGCAGAAGCTGAGGCTCCACCCCCAATTATATCAACACTTATGACAGAGGCCCCACCCACTCCACCTCCCGACTCCGCCTCCTCTCGCTGACGTTTCCTGGCCTTAAAACAAACGGCAGAAAACTTGAATTAATATGACGTTTGAACCGGAAACGATGAGTCCAGTAATGTTCAGGGTTCAGAGTTTTAATAACAATGTTGATTTTTTTTTTATTGGTCAGTATTTATTAGTATCAGTGATTTAAACCTCGAGCTCCTTCTTGACGCTCTCAAACTCCTCTGTGTCGTCGATCTTCAGCTCCAGACGGGTCGGTTTTCTCCTCAACATCTTCTTCTGCAGACACACAAACGTCAGAGCTGATGATGTCACAGGTGTGACCCTAACGGACGAATCAGAGTCCTAGCAGCAGCCGCAGTTCCAGCTGAACTTCCGGTATCACATGATGAGGCTCCGGCGCCAGAGATCTTTGACCTGATTTCTGATCAGAGCCAATCAACGGTTAATTAATAATCATTAATCAGCTGAACCTGGACCCGCCGATGATCTGTCTCTGATCTGTAGATCGATTAATGAACCAAACTACACTCTGGTACACAAAACAAACACAAGCACGAAGCTAAGCTAAGTGGCTAACGCCTTTTTAAAGCGCTACATTAAACGGCAAACGGTCCTCCTGGATGTTGAAACTCGGGTTAAAACTCGTGTTGAATTTGTAAGAATTTACCTGAAATCTGGTCTGTTGTGTTTGCCGGTTTTCACTCCGTGTTTGTTTGTTAGTTACCGCGAGATCGAACGAAAATGCAACCTCTGGCCCGGAACCGGAAGCCACATTGACATCCGGGTCACCGAGTGGAGCGTCGCGGCGGATTCGTTTGTCTTCGTCTGTAAGTTAGTGAAAATAAAAAAAAAACCGAATTAAACAAACGGGCCGTTTTTGTGAAGGGAGAGAAGCAGTTTTAGTGCTGATGCCAACAGGACGTATGTAAAGTTGCTCAGTTTTCTCACTCACTGTTTTCAGCCTGGATGTTTCAGACCTCTGTGGACGGATCAGGAATGAACCGGTTCCTGTTCTGAGACTCTGAGTCTTCTCAAATCTCTGAAATCTTTTTCTGCCGCCGTTTACAATTCATTGCCTCTGAATTATTACAGTTTTATTTATTTATTTATTTCTGTTTTCATCAAAACATTTTCTCCTGTGATGTCGCACATATTAATACTTGGTGGTGTAGGAAGTTTATCTTTTTATTAATTCATGTTTTCTTCTTATTAAATACCTGTTTGGTATTTAATAAACTGGGTCTTGTTTTCGGGGGCCGGGGTATTTTGTATTTATAAAGTCAAATGATGTTTTGGCTTTGTGACCATTGACGTTTATTTTTGATTTTGTGTTTAATTAGGTTTAAGGTTTGTCCTGTGTGGTTTTCCCACAAACCTCTGGTGGTGCAGCAGCAGTAGAAGAAGAAAGAGTTGGTCAAAATGTCGGATGAAGAAGATGTGGCTCCGGCCGTGAAGAAGAGTCGTGTTTTTTATGGAAGCCTGGAGGATAAAGAGCGTGAACGCCTGAGCTCAGAGATGATGAGCAGTGCAATGGCAGGAAGTGATGCAGTGAAGGCAGGAATCGAGGCGGGTAACATCAATATTTCCTCAGGTATGTCATATATTTACTATATATAACTCTTATTAACGGTTGGCATGATTTGATGTGTGCAGAATACACTCTATTTCCCATGATGTTATGCAGGAGAGACTCTGGAGATGGAGGAGCGGGTCAGCGAGCGGCAGCAAGAAGCTTTGGCTGAGTTTGAGCGGCGGCGGCGAGCACGACAGATCACTGTCTCCACTGATGACGCAGAAGTGAAGGCTGGGCTCCGGGCGCTTGGAGAGCCAATCACATTGTTTGGAGAGGGACCAGCTGACCGCCGAGAGAGGTGGGGCAAAAAAAACAGGTTTTTTTTAAACAAAAGTATAAACTCTAAGCACAAGTTTCTGTGTATAAAGCATTATTTTATATTTTACATGATTAACACAAGCAAAAGGGACTATTCATTGGCCATCATGAAGGCTTTTACTTAAGATTTATGTTCTTGTAATATCCTATCTGAGACTGAAATTCACACAGTCAAGTGTCTCTGTGTTCAGGCTTAGAAGTGTCCTCTCAGTCGTCGGCCCAGACGCCCTGAAGAAGTCCAGGAAGGATGAGGAGCGAGCGAAGAGATCACAGGATGAGGTCAGTTCACACACTAATACAAATAAAAACTTGAAAGACAACAAAACTGCAAGTAAGAAAACTGTAAATTAAACCACGTCTTTCTGACCAATCAGTGCCAGCAGACGTGGTACCATGAAGGCTCCACCTCCCTAAGGGATGCTCGGCTATGGTTGGCCAAATACTCTTTACCACGGTGAGATATCAAAAAACTGACCTCAGTGTTTCTGTTCACCTGTTTGCTGTCTGAGCTCTGAGTCCATGTTCAACTGGCCTCCCTTGTCTGCTCAGAATCCCACAAAGAATCCAGATTTTAAAGAGGAGCTGACAGTGATGACGATCACATATCACATGATGAGTCAGGCTGCCGTGGAGATGGAGTCAACAAATTTTGTAAATATTGCAGCTGTCTGATTGGCTCCTGCTTTGATTGGTCCATCAGGGCAATGAGGCGTCTAGAGGCTGCACGTGCTCAGAGGGACGTTCCAGAAGCTACCAGAACCATCCGGCAACAAGAGCTTCACAAGAGTATGAGGGTGAGACAAGAGCCTTTTTTTCATATATATATATATGTATATAGTTTATTGGGCTTTTATGGCTTTATTCCAACAACAGTAAGTGGCAGAGAGACCAACAGGAAGTAGGGAGAGAGGGGGATGACATGCAGTATAGATCCCCGGGTCAGCGTCGAACTTGGGGGCACTGCACTAACAGAGCATGTGTGCTAACCACTCGACCAACCATGCTGCTGAGATTTTAAGTTTGACAGAATAACGTGATGTCACATTCAGATAATCAGCTTCATTCCCTTCTTTGTTAGAACCTGAACAACTTCTGCAGTCAGATCGGAGATGATCGGCCAATCAGCTTCTGTCACTTCAGCCCCGACTCCAAAATGCTGGCCACTGCCTCCTGGTAACAAGCCATGCCCACTACTAGAACTAGACCGGCACAGAGTTAGCATCAACACACAGAACATTTGAAATACTGCCTGCTGCCAACTAACCCTCACCCCACAAAAAAACACCTTCACAGGAGTGGCCTCTGTAAACTCTGGTCCGTCCCTGACTGTCACCTGATCCGGACTCTGAGAGGTGGGTGGAGCTTCAAAATCTTGATGATTGCTCTACACGTTTGCTGTGACAACATCCTTTATAATGGCGACTCCGCCCTTGTCTGTTTCTGTTCTCGGATTGGTTGAAGGACACAACACCAACGTAGGGGCCATCGTCTTCCGCCCGAAGGCCGGCATCTCTTTGGACCAATCAGATGTCAGCTTGGCCTCGTGTGCAGCTGACGGGTCTGTGAAGCTGTGGAACCTCGACAGGTAGGACGGCGAAGTTGGAGAGAGAAGATGAGTTGAAGGGACAGAGATAAAGTCGTTCTGTCGTGGTCATGGATTCCTGTTTTTCTCTGGCTGCTATAGTGACGAACCGGTGGCGGACATCGAGGGTCACAGTGAGCGGGTGTCTCGAGTTTCCTGGCATCCGTCTGGAAGGTTTCTGGGAACGACCTGGTAACCTGCCACCTTCAGCACCATCACCATAACTAATCAGTAATAGTCCTGTGAGTATTAACAGTCGGTCCTGTCGTAGTTATGATAACTCGTGGCGTCTGTGGGACCTGGAGGTCAGAGAGGAAGTTCTGCACCAGGAAGGTCACAGCAAAGGAGTTCATGACCTGAGCTTCCACCAGGATGGATCCTTGGCTGCAACTGGGTGAGATACTACACTGCACTTCAGATTACACATTCAGTTTTATCAGCCACCGTGTGTGTGACCCCGCTCTTCCCTGGCTTTCGTCCAATCAGAGGGCTGGATGCGTTTGGCAGGGTTTGGGACTTGAGGACAGGACGTTGCGTCGTCTTCCTGGAGGGACACCTGAGGGAGATCTACAGTCTGCACTTCTCCCCCAATGGGTCAGCCAATCAGAGCCAAGCAGGGCATCATGGCCCCTCAGAGAAGATCAAATCAGATCTTAATGTATTTAATGTCCACTTGTTCCTTCCTCAGGTATCACCTAGCAACAGGAAGTGGTGACAACACCTGTAAGGTGTGGGACCTGAGAAACAGGAAGTGTCTGTACACAGTCCCCGCCCATCAGAATCTGTTGTCTGCTGTTCGCTTCCAACGTAAACATTTATTTGAGTCTTCTTTTCCTACTTTGCTTGTTTTTGTTGTTTTTTTTTTGGTTTTTTTTACTGTACGTTCTAACTCTCTCCGACCTAATTTACTTTATCTTGTGTGTAGCCACAGATGGTCACTTCCTGTTGACCGGTGCCTATGACAACACAGCAAAGGTTTGGAGTCACCCTGGCTGGACGCCACTGAAAACACTTGCTGGACACGAGGGAAAGGTACCAACACAGCACTCTGATTGGTGTTTGCTCCTGATTGGTGGAGACAGCTGGCACATGAACTGTTCTGCTCTTTGTTTCCAGGTGATGGGCATTGATGTGTCACCTGACGGGAAACTGATTGCAACCAGTTCCTATGACCGGACCTTCAAACTTTGGCTATCTGAGTGATGTGAGCGTTACATAATCAGTGATGTCATAGCATTTTTTTTCTGTATGCTAGAAAAATCAGTCAATATATTTGTTTTGGTAAATAAAAGTTGACATTTTGAATCTTTTTTATTTGGTAATTTTGTAATAACCACATGACTGAAAAAGTGTGATGTCATGACGCCCTGACCGTTCAGGACCATGAAAGTCAACTTCCAGACAAAGCACTGCTTTACTTTTAAAGAAGTAAAAACATAATTTCCCCCCCAAAGAATTACCTTTTTTTTATTCAACTTGATTCAACATTCACATTTACTAAAATACAAAATGGTGTGTGTGTCAGAGTAGTGCACTCTTTGTGTACGACAGCAGACACAGTGATTGGTCGAATGATGCTCGAAGCTCTGCCCACCCCGCCTCCAGCCTTTTGGAGAGATGGGAAAGTGCTGCCATGGCAACAGGGTCCTGTGACAACGAGCGCAGGTGGAGCTGAAAACAAAAATCTGTTAACCGGTAACCGAGGAGAGGTTTTCACGATAAAAGCCTTTAATGCATCTGACTGCCGTGTTTTTATTGACTGACCTTCAGGAAAAGTGCCAGGTAGGCATGAGCTAGATCAAAGTCCCGTCCACTGGCCAACATGCTGTCAATCATGTTGATGAAGGCAAGCAGCAGGCTGCTGGCTCCACCCTCTTCTGGTTTCAAACAGGTGAGTTCAACAGAGAGTGCTGCTGGTCCACAGTTCTTCAGATGACGAACCGGATGATCAACTGCAGAGAAAGAAAATCTGCTCAATTCCATGTTAGAATTTATTTGATTAAGGACCTGGAAATTTAAAAAAAAAAACACCTAAGAATTTTTTTATCTCTAGGTTCACAATTGTTTTTAATACAAAAATGAAATATGTTTAAAACATTTTCATATATATATAAAATTATTTACAAAACGTTTAGCAATGAATGTTTAGAATATTTGGAACAAACTTCAACCAATCAGAGCTGGGGATTTGTTTTTGTTGAGACTTACATGATCCAGAATCCAGAGCTGATTCCAGAGCAGACATGAACGCCGACCTTTGAGGCAACACACCCCAGGGCAGCACCTTTGACTGGAGGAAGGTGAGACACATTACTGAATTTTTTCTTCTGCAAACAGGATGTTGACATTACATAGGACAGAAGAAGTGGAGGTCCCTCAGGGTACCTGTACTTCCTGTTTAGTTGCCATGGGTGATGTAAACTGAGGTGTGAGGCCAGGAAGTGTTGGCAGGAAGAAAGGGGCAACAGCCGGAGCCTTTGGGGGGGCCACAGGTTTATTTTTCTTCTGCAGACACAAACCAGAAATTTGTTCTTTGTCATTTCATCATTTTCATCCATTAACATGAAACAAACACAAACGAGTGAAACGTGAAATGTCCAGAGATTCAGCCAGCTAAAAGCTAAAACAAATTAGCTGAGAACAACAACTTCCTCTATTTGATGCATCACTTTAAAGGACATCGCCATGGTTACGTCAGAGCAGTGAAAGAAGCCTATGTCACCTTGATGTCATCCAGGTGAAGCAGACATCTCCATCGGGACTCTGGCAATAGAGACAGTGTCACCAGCTCCGCCCCCAACTGATCAGCTGACTCATACACATCATCCATATCCTCTGATGTCACTTCCTGTTCTGATTCCCCCACTGTGACCCCTGGAAGTGTCTCCACAGTTGGTTCGTAATCAGCTGGAAGTGGGCGGAGCCCCACAGGCCCACACAGGCTCCTATTGGTCCTGCGGGAGAAAAGTTGTATTGTGATTTGCTGCTGGTGCCCTCATTAAAAACATCAAAAACGTCAACAGAGGCTAATCTAATTGGCTGAATGTCAAGTATATAAAAATGCTGAAAGGTTGCTGAATGGTTCAGACCAGAGGTAAACACCCAGACTGTCAACATGAGCCGTCGCCAGGAAGTCTCCGGTTGGTGACATGGACACACCCACTGGCGCCATGGAAACCAGGAAACAGTCGACAAGGCTGCAGAGAGAAGAATGATGAGACATAAATGTGTAAATAATGATTTAAAATCTTCATTCATCATTATCACTATTCATTTGTTTGTTATTGCATTTTTTTTTACAAGTTCATGTTGGACTGTTCCATTCTTACCAGCCAGAGGGGAGATCCCAGGTACGAATGGTGCAGTCCATCGCCACAGTGACCAGCCACCGGCCATCAGGGCTGAAAGTCTGAGGAGTCAGTGACAAAACTCAGCAGAGAAGTTGTTGTGAGCATCTTTGGAAGATGGTTAGTTGTTAGGTATATTGAACCTACTATGTCGTTAATGTTTCCATGGTGACCTGCAAACTTTCTGACCACCCGCCTGGTTTCTATGTCAACCACCTGTAGTGTGAAGTCATCCAGTGCTAACG
The DNA here is from genome assembly GCA_034769265.1 of Remorina albescens. NCBI lineage: Eukaryota > Metazoa > Chordata > Actinopteri > Carangiformes > Echeneidae > Remorina > Remorina albescens. The sequence goes on along the minus strand of CM068477.1, from coordinate 23,332,666 downwards.
CTAGCATACCGCTGACATCAAGAAAGAGGAGAATCACACTTAGCCGTCTTTGCTTCAACCATTACTGTCTCTTTGTAGCTAACACCTAATTGTCTTTGCTCACTTATAACTACCTGTCTCTGTGTAGCATCATGCTAGCTGGTGCAGCATTTAGCTTGAGCTGTTCTTCTTGTTTCCTGGTCTTAAAGCGCCAGAACTTGAGCAGCAAATCAGAGCCAGCAGTGAAGGTCAGCTGATTAAGGGTATCCGTGGCAACACCTCGCACAGCGCCGCTATGAGCTGTAGCAGAGAGGTGGCATTAGTGACAGAGATAATGAACCAACCACAGCAAAGGAATGGATGAGTGCACCTTTTTCACTGTTGCCATAGCAACCACGATGCAAGCCAGACTGCAGGTTATAGATATCAACGCGTCCACAAGAGGAGCCAATCACAGCAAAGTTACCACAGGAAGTGATATCTACAGCCTGGAGAAAGAAACAGGAAGTGAGTAACTGACATAACTGTCAGTGAATCTGTCCAATTTGTCATGATAGTGTTACCGTAGCAACAGCTGCCCTGTGAGGGCAGGAAGGCTGCAAATGGTGAGCTCCCATGGTGCACCTCTGGTAGTTCCATGTTGTGGTTACTAAGCGACCGCGATGACACGCAACAATTCCATCCCAGTCTGATTGACGAGCAGTAGCTGTCAATTAAGAAAGTCAGAGAGATAAAGATTCACCATCAACTTTAATTTGGACATTTTCTCGTCGGACTTGGAGAACCCTGACACACCGGAAGAGAACGCTGTGATGGCGGGAAGACGTAGCTCTTCATAGGACAGCCCCTTCTTCTTCTTCTGCTCTTTCCTCTTGTTAATGGACCCTGGACCAACCCAAACACACACACACACACACACATAGCAGTCTTAGCTTAGCACAACATCTGACTGGCTGGTTAGTTCCAGTAACAAAAATTTCACAGACCAAACTCTACTAATAAGAACAAACATCAGTTGAATGAACAAATCAAACAGCTCCTGGTCTCAGTCTGGGTGGAGGGCTGAACTGACCGTGTCCCAGGTTCTTGTTGAATCGCTCGTGGACAGTGGAGAAAGACTGAAGTGTTCCGTCCTGACCTGCAGGGGACACAGAGCTGTTAGCTGCCATGCTAACTGATAAGACGCCTCGTCTTCAGGTTGTTGCTCCTCAAAGTGTCGATAGATGAGATTAAGCTGTTTATTTACCCGCACTGAGGATGCTTTTTCCATTGCTCCCATGGTGACGGATGGTAGTGGGCGGGGCACTGTGACCCTGACGACTCCGCAGAAGCCTGGCTCCGCCCCCCTCCTGGTCAAATATCCAAACCTGAGAAGAGAAAGATTATTATTGGGGCATAAAAACTGATTTCCTCCTCATCACTGATGTTTGTTTGTTTGTTTGACCTTGATGGCGTTGTCAGCTCCATTGGTGACCAATAGCGGCTCTCTGTGCAGGAAGGTTGCTGCTGCAACAGCTGTACTGTGGGCGTGTCTCTGCTGGGCCACCAGCTGACGGCGCTCCAGATCCCAAAATGCAATATGGCCTTGAGGACTGCCGGATGCTACGATGGGAGGACCATCTGATAGGAAGAAACATATAGAATATTTGGGAGAGAGTCTGGATCAGCGGTTGTTTGTCTAAACTGCATCAGATTTGCTTCCATCTCCACTGTTGGGGAATCTGGCCATTTTTAATCAGGACATGTCCTTTGTCCCTCAGTAAAACAAGTCTCCAGGACAGCCTTCTTTCACCTATGCAATATTGTTAAGATTAGAAACATCCTGTCTGAAGAGGAAGCAGAAAGACTTGTTCCCTCCAGACTGACTGCTGTAATTTATCACTATCAGGACGTCCCATCGGTTCTCTGCTGCAGGAATATTAACAGGAACCAGAAAAACAGATCACGTCTCCTGTTTCTCTTCATCAGCTCCCAGTAAAGTTCAGAACAGAATTTAAAATCCTTCTCCTGAATGACCGAACTCATCAGATCTCAGAGAGCTCAGAGTTCCTGACGGTCCCTGGAGGTCACTTTGTTTAGTTCTGGTTCCTGAAGTCTCCATCAGGAGGCAGATCTTTCTGACTCTTCTTCTGTGGAACCAAATAATTTTTATCATTACATTTCTCTAACTTTGTTTCTTCCTGTATCTGTGTTTCTCCCTCCTGTCTTCTTTCTTCTTGTATTTTTCTTACAGGTGCTGAATCATCCCTCATCTCTGCTGGAAAGAGCCTTGCAATAATTTTGTTAGGATTTGTTGCTATATAAGTCAATTTGATTTGTTTTACAGATCCAGGTTCAGGTTTGTAGCCCTGATCTGACAGTCAGTCTATGAAGCCCAGACCAGCAGCCTTTTGATGAAGGCCTGGTTTCCCCTGCGAAGGAAAGTTGGTCCTCAACCCTCTGGGTCAAAGGTCATTTAAAGGAAATGGAACAAAGGGCTTTTACCTGTTCTAAAGGCGAGCGAGCTTATTGGTCCCCAGTCCTGAGTGAAGCTCATCAGTGTCTCGTCCAATCGTATGTTGTGAATAATGATACGACCTGTTGCTGTGCCAACACCAACAACGTCCACAGCAGGACTCTAATGTAGAAAAGTTAATCATCTTTATTGTAAAGCCTCAAATATTATAAATTATAAATATTCACACTGTCAGCATGTTGTGTTGTGTTGTGTGTCTGTGGTGTTGTGGTAGGGGCCTGACCTGCTGCAGGGCGGTGACTCCTGCCGACCAGCCTGGAAACGTGAACAACAACTTACTGAGGAGGGAAACACAAACAACACCTGTGCGTCAGTCAAATGGCCTTGACTTGGCTCCACCCCCGTACCTGTCCAGGTGTGGCTGATCCTCGGTTCTCACCTGGTCTTCATGTTCCAGAGTTGCAGTGCACCCTGGGAGCTTCCCAGCAGCACCTTGTTCAGGTATGTGCTCGGGTGCATCATGGCCGACACATCAAAGGTATTTGGGTCAAACTGCAGCCGCAGGTAAATATCTGTGAGGCACACAGAGCAAGGCATGATGGGTAACGTGACATGTAAAGATACAGGTGAGTATACAGGAAGTCTCATCCCCTCGGCTCACCGCCCCCCTGGACATGCCACACAATGACATCACCGCCACTGTCAGCAGAGATCAGCTGATCGCCCAGCGGTAGCAGTAGACGCACTTCCTGTCTGTGGCCATGGTAACGCATCACTACCTGTATGGAGGGAAAACACCTTTATGGTCGTCTTCTTTTATTCAGTCCATTAAAGATTTAAAGATTCAGTTTTTCAATAAAGAGAAACCAGACAAACAGTTTTTTGTTTTCAATAAAAGTTCTCGTACTTCTTTGTTTCGGGCAAAAGCGCTGACTGTTCGCCCGGCAGCAGCAAACACCAACATCCTATCAGCTGCCACACAGGTGATGTCATCTGACAGGCTGTTACCTAGGCAACCGCATCACAGCAGGGCAGCAAATAGGAGACCAGCATTATCAATTAATGTGTAACATGAACAGAAATCTGATCAAATACATATTGATACTCACTGACAGCAACGATGCCCAGACGCTGCACCTGCAACAAATCAGTAATTATCAGTTCAGACATCCTGCAAGAAATTCAACCAATAATATTCATCCTGAAGAACATTGAACCAACATGAACCAATCAGCTGCCAGATCAGAGTCCGAGATTTCCATCATGCCCCGGATCACATCTGGGTCAGCAGAGGAACCTGTTTTATCAGCTTTAACCTGTGAGCAGGAGGACCAGGAGGGCCAGGTCCCAATAGGTCCTGGTCCTGAGGACCCATGTTCCCAGGACCTGGTCCCAGTAGGTCCTGAGGACCCATGTTCTCAGGACCTGGTCCCAATAGGTCCTGGTCCTGAGGACCCATGTTCCCAGGACCTGGTCCCAGTAGGTCCTGAGGACCCATGTTCTCAGGACCTGGTCCCAGTAGGTCCTGAGGACCCATGTTCTCAGGACCTGGTCCCAATAGGTCCTGGTCCTGAGGACCCATGTTCTCAGGACCTGGTCCCAATAGGTCCTGGTCCCGAGGACCCATGTTCTCAGGACCTGGTCCCAATAGGTCCTGGTCCCGAGGACCCATGTTCTCAGGACCAGATCCCGAGGACCCATGTTCTCAGGACCTGGTCCCGAGGACCCATGTTCTCAGGACCTGGTCCCAATAGGTCCCGAGGACCCGTGTTCTCAGGACCTGGTCCCAGTAGGTCCCGAGGACCCATGTTCTCAGGACCCATGTTCTCAGGACCAGGTCCCGAGGACCCATGTTCTCAGGACCAGGTCCCGAGGACCCATGTTCTCAGGACCTGGTCCCAATAGGTCCTGAGGACCCGTGTTCTCAATAGGTCCTGAGGACCCGTGTTCTCAGGACCAGGTCCCAGTAGGTCCTGAGGAGCCGTGTTCTCAGGACCTGGTCCCGAGGACCCATGTTCTCAGGACCTGGTCCCAATAGGTCCTGAGGACCCGTATTCTCAGGACCAGGTCCCGAGGACCCATGTTCTCAGGACCTGGTCCCGAGGACCCATGTTCTCAGGACCAGGTCCCAGTAGGTCCCGAGGACCCATGTTCTCAGGACCAGGTCCCGAGGACCCATGTTCTCAGGACCAGGTCCCAGTAGGTCCTGAGGACCCATGTTCTCAGGACCAGGTCTTGGTCCCAGGTTTCTGTGTAAAGGTTTCTTACATTGAAGGTGTGCAGACTCTTTCCGACCGCCGTCACCAGGTAGAACTCCCGGTGCTTCTGGTGATACCGGAGCGCGTGCGGCACGTGGTTGGAGTAAAGACCCAAGACCCGGAAACCGGAAAACAAAGAGCTGCCGCCGCCCGCGTGACTCCCGCCAACCGACATGTCCAGAAAAAAACCGAGAAATTTACCGAAAAAACAACAAAAACAGACGGAATCAGCCGGACCTTAACCGGGACAGAAACACATGGAGGAGGAGGAACTGAGTCCCCCCGGAAACAAGGAGCAGCACCAAGGTTCCGCCTGACGGAAGGTTCCTCCCTACACACAGGAAGAGAGAGCAATCGGACTTTTATCATAAAACAATTAAAGACATAAAAAAGGACAAAATCCGATTAATTATTTATTACAACTATTTCCAAAATAAAATCAAATAGAAAACAAACACGTGGTGCGGAATAAAAAAATTCTATACAAAAAATAAATTAGTCAATAATTAAAAAAAGTCAGGATTTGTAAAATATACTGAAAATAATAAGATAAACTTCATGTTTTTAAGTAATTTGTTACACATTGATGTACTCATAATGAAAAATACTGAAATAAATTAAGGGATAAAACTCAGATATTTATTTACACCAAAACAAAACAAAGGTTTGAATTCAAACATTTTTATTTTCCTGAAGTTTGACATGAACAGACGAGTCAGTGATTCTTTCTGAACTAGCTGAACCAAAAAAACTGAATTTTTCTCAAACATTAAATTTGAGAAACTGACACCCAATTTTTAACTGTTTTTTTTTTTTTATATAATTTCAACTAAATCTACACTTTAATACATTTAATTTATTTTTACATGTTCATACAAATACACAGAGACAATTCCTGTACTACAGCCAATCAGCTGTCAAGATTCAGAAAAACAGCTTCAGGACTTCATGCTGGGACAGAAGGAGACAGTTTCTGTGGTGACTTAGACAGAAGTTGACATGAACTGGTCACCCTGTAACAGACAAAAGTGTTCTGTGTCTCTGCACATGCTCAGTTGTGTTTATTACATTTGGACTTGAGAGATTCCTGTCCCTGTGGTTGCTATGGGGTTACAGGTGGTTTCTATAGTGAAACAACTGGAGAAAAGAGAGTCTCAGAAATGTTGATGATGACACATGACCTTGCCATCCGATCACATGACTTTTCACTTACATTTCACTTTTTAAATTTATTCTATCAACCAATCAGCTGATGCCATTGAGACACAAAATAATGCTTACTTCCTGTCACAGTGACAGACGTAAATGACAGTCTCCCTAGTAACGCCTCTAGCTGTGCTTCCCATCCAGCAACAGGAGCCTCAGCAGAGTCCTGGCCGCTGCCAATAGCGCACCGTGCAGTGCATACTGAGCCACCAGCGCTCCAAATCCCCGGTAAAATCCGCTGCCTCCCTCCCTGCGGCGGATCGCGTGGAGGCATTCAAAGAAGCCGTCATACTGTGTGTTGACAGGCAGGACCAGCGGGCTGCCACCGCTTCCTGTGGCAACGACACCGTCGGTGGCATCGATGATGGTGCGTGTGCCCTGCAAGCTGAGTCGGTGCAGCGTGGTCTCCAGAGGAAACACCAACATGTCAGCCACCAGAGAACCCGCCCATGCTGCTGCCAGCTCAGGAAAGTAGGCATCCAGAGGGTTGGACGGGTCCGCCCGCTGCTTCCTGCCTCGTTGGTGCAGCCACAGCGCCGCTCGCTGCACAGATGCAGCAATGGCGTATCGCAGGACGGCATGCAGTGCTGCAGGAAGGAGCAGAGAGCTGAGAGGAAGCAGACGGCGACTGTGAGGAGCTCCAACACCCAACAACCGGGTCAGACCTTCACGGACACAGTCCAGCAGACCAGAAGACGAGTCGTCACGTACAATCTCACTCTGAGGATAACACATCATCGATTATTTATCTACATTTGACCACAACAGGGAACATGAGGAGGGACAACAGGAAGTTGTGCTTCAACTTGTCAATTGATTTATCAATAATGAAAAAGATCCAACAGAAAATCCACGCAGCATTTAAAACTCATTGACTTCAAAACAACAATCAAGACTGACCTGGACAGTCTCAATGAGGCTGGCACAGTAGAATGGAAGAGCTACAACAGCTGTTAAACTGAGGGCGAGCGAGACAGAGAGAGAGAGAGGATAATGAGTCAGACATGCTGAATTGTCAAAAGTATAAATCATTAGAAGAAGTGGCTTCTGACCCTTTGAGCAGTAAATGTCCAGCCAGTTGTTTCCAGCTCCACCTGTGAGGAAGTTCCCTACAAATGGAAAACAGTCAGATGCTGATAAACTACAGTTGAACACTACAACTACACTATTGTGCTCATGGCTGGTTACCGTGGTAACGGGGTGAACTCGCTGATGATGCCTTCAGCTCCCAGTGTGATGCCATGAACGATGAAGGTGCTGCCCATCCCCTTCCAGAGAGCCTTAGGCCCCTGAGTGTGAACAGATCACTGATCATATCCATTGATTATTCTGAACAAGAGCATTACACAACAGTGAGATATCTACATTTACAGCTACTGTAAAAATATATTGTTTATAAACTACAGAACTAACAACATACCGATTAACAGGATATTAATTTGTCTTGATATCTCTGATGTTATTATCAATTGATTAGCCAAAGATTAAATCTGATTCTCATATGAACTGTGTTTCTCTCACCTGAGCCTTGGTGATGGCGTACATGACAGCAACAGCGCTGAATGGAGTCAGGTGGTAACAGCTAGCGTGGTAGTTCACCTGCAGCAAAGGTAAGAAAGAATGTGAAGGTGACGCAGCTCGATGACGACGGAGATGATGAAGATGAACGAACCTGACACTGTCTTCGCAGGACGATACAGGGGTGAGCCAGGACGTTCTCTGTGAACAGACTGCACACACACACACACACACGTTATCAGGCTGCTTTTATTCTGAAAATCCCTGGGTGTCATGTCTAAAGCCACAGGTTAATCACCAAAATCATGTCCTTCATAATAAAAATAATAAATCATCAACAACAACCTGACCAGTCCAATTCCAAAGCCAGCAAATCGATTCAGCTGCTCTGAAAAAACAGACATGAAAGAAAAACACGTTAAATTCAGTTTCTGTCTAACTTTGGTGTTTATTTTATCAGAAGGACAATTTTTATATCTCAAACAAAAGTCAAAATGTTAAAATTCAAATACTTATTCAGGAGATAATGATTAAATTAACTAACGAAATCCTTGAGATTGATTTACAAAGAAACACTCTGACTAGCTGTTAGCCGGCTAATTAGCATGATTAGACTACAGGCTACAGTTAGCTCGATTAGCGCCGTTAGCTCCGTTAGCTGCTTTACTCTGTTGCTCTGTTAGCCTGGTAGCTAACCCTCCGCCCCGAAACACCGACCTACCGGCAGGCGGTCCGCCGGGCTGCGCAGCGTCCCAGCCGGCTGTGACTCCGGAACCACCTTGCTCTCCCAGCAGCTCATCGTACTGTGGTGTCCGCTCTCCGGGGTGCAGGTTGCGGCTGCCGGGGATGTCCGGAGGCGTGGTGACCCAGTGGTGGTGCTGCGGCTCCGCCGGGGCCCCGGCGCTCCTGACCGGGTAGCTGGCTCCGTACAGCGGGTCGTCCCGGCCGCGGTAGCCGAGCCCGTCGAAGCTGTCCGGCCGCCTGGATGCCATCAAAGGGTCGGTGCGGAGACGGAGATCCTGTGAACGGATATGATGGAGGAGGTCCAGCGGACAGCCGGGTCCCAGTTTAAAGACGGCAGACAGGCTTTAAAGGTGGAAGAGTCCCGGAAGACCTGACCCGAAACAAACACCCACCTGTCACCGACACCCGGAAGTTGATACTCTTCCTGACTTCCGGTAGACTGACGCTGCGGCGGCTCGGTCCCGCCCCCGGGGGTCGGAGGAAACAGACCGCTGACGTCACATAAAAGTGGTTTTATAACCTATAACTGTTAACCCCCTCACCCGGTTCGTACCTTTTCTGTCAATGTAAATCTTCTTCTTCTCCTTTCGGCTTTTCCCTTCAGGGGTCGCCACAGCGAATCAGTTGCCTCCATCTAAGCCTGTCTTCTGCATCCTCTTCTCTCACACCAACCACCTTCATGTCCTCTTTCACTACATCTATAAACCTCCTCTTTGGTCTTCCTCTAGGCCTCCTGCCTGGCAGTTCAAAACTCAGCATCCTTCTACCAATATATTCAGTATCTCTCCTCTGGACATGTCCGAACCATCTCAGTCTGGCCTCTCTGACTTTATCTCCAAAACCTCTAACATGTGCTGTCCCTCTGATGTACTCATTCCTGACCCTATCCAACCTGGTCACTCCCAAAGAGAACCTCAGCATCTTCAGCTCTGCCTCCTGTCTTTTCCTCAGTGACACTGTCTCTAGACCAAACAACATCGCTGGTCTCACCACAGTTTTGTACACCTTTCCTTTCATCTTAGCTGAAACTCTCCTATCACACATCACACCTGACACTTTTCTCCACCCGTTCCAGCCTGCCTGCACACGCTTCTTCACCTCTTTTCCACACTCTCCATTGCTCTGGACTGTTGACCCTAAGTACTTAAAATCCTCCACCTTCTTTATCTCTTCTCCCTGTAACCTCACTCTTCCACTTGGGTCCCTCTCATTCACACACATATACTCCGTCTTGCTGCGGCTAACCTTCATTCCTCTCCTTTCCAGGGCAAACCTCCACCACTCTAGCTTCTCCTCCACCTGTTCCCTGCTCTCACTACAGATCACAATGTCATCTGCAAACATCATAGTCCATGGAGATTCCTGTCTAACCTCGTCTGTCAGCCTGTCCATCACCATAGCAAACAAGAAGGGGCTCAGAGCTGATCCCTGATGCAGTCCCACCTCCGCCTTGAACTCCTCTGTCACACCTACAGCACACCTCACCACTGTCTTACAGTCCTCATACATGTCCTGCACCGCTCTAACATACTTCTCTGCCACTCCAGACTTCCTCATACAATACCACAGTTCCTCTCTGGGCACCCTGTCATAAGCTTTCTCCAGATCTACAAAGACACAATGCAGCTCCGTCTGACCTTCTCTGTACTTCTCTATCAACATCCTCAAAGCAAATACTGCATCTGTAGTACTCTTTTTTGGCATGAAACCATACTGCTGCTCACAAATGCTCACTTCTGCCCTTAGTCTAGCTTCAACTACTCTTTCCCATAACTTCATTGTATGGCTCATCAGCTTTATTCCTCTGTAGTTGCTACAACTCTGTACATCTCCCTTGTTCTTAAAAATGGGCACCAGCACACTTCTCCTCCATTCCTCAGGCATCTTCTCACTATCTAAGATCCTGTTGAACAACCCAGTCAGAAACTCTACTGCTACCTCTCCTAGACACTTCCAGACCTCCACAGGTATATCATCAGGACCGAGTGCTTTTCCACTCTTCATCCTCTTCAGTGCCCTCCTCACTTCATCCTTACTAATCTTTGCTACTTCCTGGTCCACAACAGTCACCTCTTCTACTCTTCGTTCTCTCTCATTTTCCTCATTCATTAGTTCTTCAAAGTACTCTTTCCATCTTCCCATCACGCTGTTGGCATCTGTCAATACACTTTCATCTCTATCCTTAATCACCCTAACCGCCTGCACGTCCTTCCCATCTCTGTCTCTCTGCCTTGCCAACCTGTATAGATCAGTCTCTCCCTCCTTACTGTCCAACCTAGCATACAAGTCATCGTAAGCCCTTTGTTTGGCCTTTTCCACCTCTACTTTCACCTTACGCTGCATCTCCCTGTATTCCTGTCTACTCTCTTCAGTCCTCTCAGTGTCCCACTTCTTCTTAGCTAACCTCTTTCTCTGAATACACTCCTGCCCCTCCTTATTCCACCACCAAGTCTCCTTATCCACTTTCCTTCCAGATGACACACCAAATACTCTCCTACCTGTCTCCCTGATCACATTAGCTGTAGTTGTCCAGTCAACTGGAAGCACCTCCTGGCCATCCAGAGCCTGTCTCAACTCCTTCCTAAAAATCATACAACACTCGTCCTTTTTCAGCTTCCACCATTTAGTCCTCTGCTCTGTCTTTGCCCTCTTCATCTTCCTCACCACCAGAGTCATCCTACACACCACCATCCTATGCTGTCTGGCTACACTCTCACCTACCACTACTTTGCAGTCACTGATCTCCTTCAGATTACACCGTCTACACAGGATGTAGTCTACCTGTGTACTCCTACCTCCACTCTTAAAAATCACCCTATGTTCCTGCCTCTTCTGGAAGAAAGTATTCACTACAGCCATTTCCATCCTTTTTGCAAAGTCAACCACCATCTGTTCTTCTGTGTTCCTCTCCTGGATACCAAACCTGCCCATCACCTCCTCATCATCTCTGTTTCCTGCACCAACGTGTCCATTGAAGTCTGCACCAATGACAACTCTCTCACTTCTAGGGATGCTCTGCATTAATTCATCAAGGTCCAACCAGAATTTCTCCTTCTCCTCCAGCTCACATCCTACCTGTGGAGCATACCCACTAACAACATTGAACATTACACCTTCGATTTCTAGCTTCAGACTCATTACTCTATCTGATACTCTTTTAACCTCCAGAACATTCCTAACAAACTCCTCCTTCAAGATAACTCCTACTCCATTTCTCTTCCTATCTACACCATGATAGAACAACTTGAACCCTGCTCCTAAACTTCTAGCCTTGCTACCTTTCCACCTGGTCTCCTGGACACACAGTATGTCTACCTTCCTCCTCTGCATCATGTCAACCAACTCTCTACCTTTCCCTGTCATAGTTCCAACATTCAAAGTCCCTACTCTCAGTCCTAGACTCTTGCCGTTCCTTTTCTCTCTCTTCCTACGAACACACCTTCCTCCTCTCCTTCTTCGACTTCTTCGACGAACAGTAGTCCAATTTCCACCGGTACCCTGTACGTGAACAGCACCGATGGCGGTCGTTGTTAACCCGGGCCTCGACCGATCCGGTATGGAAGTCATTGATTCAATTCGCATGTTTGATTTGGCAAAAGTTTTACGTCGGATGCCCTTCCTGACACAACCCTCTGTATTTATCCGGGCTTGGGACCGGCACAATAAGGCACTGGCTTGTACCCCCTTGCGGCTACATTTTCTGTCAATGTAAATATTGTCAATAAAAAAGGGGGGGGGGGGGGGCAAAAAAAACACATCAGGCCAAATCTGTAATATACCAATAAAAGTATTTATCTGGGAATTGAAATCATCAAGGATTCTGGGTGTAGCCTGAACTCTGAGCCTATAAGAGATAAAACTCGGATCAAACTGAATTATTGGTTACAGACTTGATCTATGAAAGGAAGAGTATTGTTAACTAATAGTTAACTATTTCTCAGAAAGTTTGGAATGCCTATAAACCCAAAGGAATATCCTCCAGTCATGGAAACCATACCTCTGAGCTCTTGTTATTAAAAGGTACACCTGAACAAAGGCCTGTTTTACCAGATCCAAATCCATCTGACATTTATGTGGGTAAAATATGTTTTGTATCTATCAAAAATAATAACAAAGGTAAATGTTTTGTGCTTCACAGTAATGTTGTTTGATTGTTGTATGCTATGAACTATTGGAGACCTCATCTGGATTAAAACATTTGGACTCTACAATTAAGAGAATAAGAGAAGCACCCTGTAAAATCTTACACAGACATTGTCCAGCAAACCTTTCTCTTATAAAAAAGGACATCAATGTAAAAATTTCTTCATTTAATCGCTTATTGTGACCATACAAAGAGACTGTGGAAGGAATCAAATTATATTACATGATTAATAACATTATCCTTGTGTAAATGTGTATATTTAATCTAAAATAAGACCCTTATTTATTATAAATAAACATGAAACCAGACAATAAATCAAACGTTTTAATTGCTCCCAAAACAAAAAGGCAATCAACCTTCCATGTGGTGTTTAATGGTTTTATATAAACCTTTATATTGTCTGGCTCTGTAAATTGAAAGATGTATATCTCATGGCATCTGTTTATATGTTTACTTGTTTAACTCTTTACTTTGTGTTTCTGAATTGTAATCTCTGCATACCAATGACTGTACAGCGTATCTGTGCAATAAGGAGAGGGGAAAAACTGGACTCCAGTCACATGACCTAGTCTCTCTGGTCACATGACAAACGATTTTATGTTATTTTTCCCAGAAAACAATCTGACACCATGAACTTTATGACAGTTTATTTTTATGTTCCAGCATCTGTGACAATAATTCAAAGACATTTGAATTTTCCTTCAGTTTTCATCATAAAACCTCAAACAGACTGTTTTTCACAACAAGAATCAGCTGACGGACAGAAGTCTGCGGACACCCTTCATCAAAACACACGCAGTGTGTGGCCAGAAATATGTGGACACGTCTGCCCCTGTGTAGTTGTGCATTTCATAGTTTAACTAATTTTTTCAACAGAGAAATACAGTAATTGATCTGTCCCTGCAATCTTATTGGTCCATTGAGTGAACTCCGCCCACCCCCGAGTGTATCTCCATAATCAAAGAAAAAAGAAAACAAAAAAGAAAAAAAGAAAAGATTTTAACCAGAAAAGGAATCAGCCACAGGTTGGACACCAGGTCATTCCTACATCCTTCCTGTATCTGAAACAGGCTTCACATCATCTCAGACTGAAGAAAGACCAGAACATTTTTCAGGTTGCAGTGAAACCATCCGAGCCTCAGATCTCAGACATGTCGAACAGCAGTTACAGATCTCACAGTTTCCTCCTCAGTAGTTCATGGTACATCAGGACGTCTCTACTCCTCAGCCATATTAAGGCAAACGGTGTCAGGTTTAAGGCCAACGGCGGGAAAAACACCAAACATGGGCGTTTAGTAAAAACATGTCCTGTGAATTGCAACCATGAAATTTGTGTTTGAACAGAAATTAAATCAAACTGCAGTTCAGAGCAGGAACAAAGTTTCATACTACCAATTTAAAACATGTCAGTGTGATTGGACGGTCACTGAACAATAAATGATGTTTAAATAAAAAGTATTACTGGCCATTTTATATAAAATGGAAAAAAATATGTTTCTTTTCTGTAAAAAAAAAAAAAGATATATATATTTTTTAGAATATAACAATTTGTTTTCCTCAAAACTACAAACTAAGTGTTACATTTATTTATTTGGTTTATTTCTTCCTTTTGACTCAATCAGAAAATCTGATGTTTGAGGTGAATGATTTGAATAAAGTTGGTGGATAAATTATAATAGTAAAATTGGCTCATGGATTCATGAAAATCAAAGACAATTTTTTTACAACAAAGAAGATTTGACATTAAATCAGTCTAAATAAAAAAAAATAAAATCCCAATTCTCTAATAAATTATTCTCTAAATAGAAAAGGATGTTTAAATATTGTGTAATAATTGGTAGTTCCTCTAACAAGCTGCTAATGTTAGCTAAAAAAAAAAAAAAAATCCCCCAAAAAACAAAGAGTATGTAAGCTATTTACGATAACATTTTGACTAGCAGCATCTAGTTGTTATGGCACATAAATGGAAATTAAAAGAGTAAATATGGGGATCTGGCCAAGAAGAATCTTCTAAGGTGATTCAAGCTGTGATTGGCTGGCTCCTCCACCAACAGGAGCTCATGAAAGGAAACGAGGCAAGAACAAGGATCCTTACTTACCACGTGTGTTTGCTAACTGATAATCAATTGTCTCATAATTAACAAGTAACATTTGTCATTTAGTGTCTTGTTTTAATGTGCTAACTGAATTCCCTGCTGACATGGGTTTTTTTTTTTCTATTAGCATGTTGGCATGCTAACAGAGCAAAATTGATTATTAGATGTTTGACTGTGATCAGCAGAAATTAAACCTTCCGGTGTAGTGCTTAGCACGTTAGCTAATGGCAGTGTTCGGTTATGTCGACGACCACCGCTTTCCTCCAGCTGAACAGGAAGTAGCCCATTCCGGCACCAGCGGCCACGGCAATGCACAGGTAGCCATTGTAAGTCATGAAAACAAGCATCAGGAAGTAGCTGACAACCACCTGGATGATGTGCAACAGGGTCTGCATGAAGTGGGCAGGACTTAGCATCCTCTGCCTGAAAAGACAACAGGAAGGGGTTAGCTTTCTTATTGGCATTGGCCATTTGTGCTTTACATGGGTCAGCTAATTTTAGTTGGTGAGTTTAGTACCTGTTAATATTAGCATTGTTCAATATTTATGCTTTGAAATTGCTTTTAGTTTTTTTTGGTTAGTATTCATGCACTGCAGTACATTTTAAAATTGCAATTATTTCTACCAGACAGTTAACTTTGGACCAATGTTGCGTTAGGGTTATTTGGCTGGTACCACGTCAACGTTACCTTTAGCCTCAGCATTACTGTTAGTTTTGGTAGAATTAGTTTAAAGCTTCAGACAAGCACAAACGTCAATATAACTGTTAGCGTTGATGAAAAAAATGGACACATTATGAACATTGCTGATTATTTGGTGGTACATCAATGTTAGCCTAGCTACATGTTTAAAAATAGGAGCTGTTATTAGTGCTTCCACTATTTAACAACTGTTAGCATTTGTTTTTCATTCCATATTTTCTGCTGGCACTGCAGCTAACCCAACACATTTACACTGAGGAAAAGGTCATTTTGAAAAATAGCATGTTCGCATTAGCATTAACATTCAAATAGTTGTTTGAATTATTTTAATTGTGATAATTTGAATAATAATAAGCTTGTTTGTATTGACATTTGTGTTGTGGTAATATGAATGTTGGTTAGTATCAGTGTTAGCCTTAGCACCAATTTTAGCATAATTAGCCCATTCAGATGAGAAAAGGGTGCCACCTGAAGGTTCCTTCACAACCCAACAAAGATAAAGATGTAATTCTACGTTTATTTTTCATTTAATAGAGCAAGTTTAAAAAAATATCTCAATTGCAACAAGGCAACATGGAGAGAAAAGAAATGTTTAAATTATCTGAGCAGGATATTAGAAAACTCTAAAAAATAAAAAAAATAAAAACCTGAAAAACATTGAAATAAATAATATCTTTTTTAAACAAAACATTTGGATTCAAAATTATTCATTGGAGTGCTGGTGGTCGAGTGCTTTAGAGCACATGCCAGCCACCTTTGCTGCAGGTCTTTCCTCTCCCACTCTATTTCCTTTCAGCCTCTCTGCCAATTTCTGACTAAAATAAAATTATAATAAAATTATCTTAATATAAATAGGTGTATGCATAAAACATATTACTCAATCATGTCGGCAAATACTGAAATTAAACTTTGACCAAAGATGACCAAGAAAAAGTATAATTTACTAAATTACCATCATAAAAACTTGATTAAAATTTAAAGCTGACGGCAACATAGACTCCTCTAGCTTCTATTCTGAAAAATAAAAAAAAAAGTTCTGTTTCTAACATATTACTGATTAATGTTTGGTCCAGAACCAAAAACCAGACTGAAGAAAACACAATCAGGACCACAACCAGGACCAAGACTCATACAGTTACCTGAGAAAGAGTCCTGAGAGGTGGGACTTTTTTCCAGCAAGAGGCTCCGCCCCCTCCAAAAACTGATTGTCAATCACTGAGCTGATATGAACACATGACATCACTAAAGATCACATGACCAAGCAGAGCTTTGTTGTCGAGATTAAAAAAGTATTTTTTGTGTCTTTTCCTGAACAAAAAGAAAAAATGCAGGATTGAAGCTGTGACAACCAACTATACAATTTATGTTTATGTTTGTATTGATTCAACTTTGACACAAACATTATTTTTTGTTGTAGTTCAAAACAGGTATTTGTTGAACTACAACAAAAAATATGTTTCAAATTTACTTTCTATTAAAGATTTTTTGTTTCTGTAAATCTCGGAGTGTTAATGTTCTACTTTTTTCAGAGGGTTCTTTCAGACTGTTCCCTACATTTCACTAACATTTCGAGTTGTTTCCCATTTGAAATGCTACGTTAGTGTTAGCTTTAGCTACCCACCCAACTGTCTTGTGTGTCTCCATCAGCACAGTTCCATCAGTGCCAGGGAGCGGCATTGAGTTGTAGCGAACATTGACCTGACTGCGACGCAGCAACACCTCACGGCCAATCTTTAACCCTTCGTACAGGACAGCCAATAGGAAGACACCGATACACGCCCCAACCATCTCTGGTTGGATGACAGACAGAGACAGAAGGAATGGGAAGAAAGAGGAAACATTAGTATTAAAGTATCAAGTATTAAATACAAACATTTTACTATGAATGTAAAAGGACAATTTCTTTAAAATGTCAAAATATGAGAAACAAAGAAAAGACACTCCCCCCCCCCCCCGTGGTTTGACCTCTGACCTCCAGGGGAATTGATGAGCAGTCCAGTGAACAGCAGCTCCACATTGTTGTAGCCGAAGTAGAAGGTCATTGCCTGCAATGAAAACAACAGTTAACATGCTAGATCCAATGCTAGTTACTGTGATACTGAATGTTACCCCTCACCATGCCCCCGTGGTTTCCTTCATGCCCTCCTCCGTTTCCTCCGTGGTCGTGTCCGTCGGTGGTGGGCGGGGCCATGGTGTGGTGATGATGATGGCTGTGATCCATTGCCATGGTGTTGTTGTGGTTCATGGCTGCTCAGGAACACAAGATCTTCACATTAGAGATCATAATATCATCAGGAAGTGACATCACACTGATTCAGATCAACATGCGATCCGGTTCTGAGTCCACATGTGAGCGAGAACACATTTTATCTGGCTTAATCCTTACTGGACTGGATCAGGGCCTGGTCCTGTCAGAGAGTGAGGTGAGTCACAGGTGTTGCACCACAGCAGCCAATCATAGAAGAGGATTAAGTTAAAGACACCAGTCGGCAACAGTCGAGTCCAGAATCTTGGCTCCAACCGCAAGTCCACATTCACACTGAGACCAGAATGAACGTGAAACAGTCTCTTACCTTCTGCCTTTTTGTCCTCTACAGTGATGCTCACTTGTCTAAAGTCGGACACATAATGAACGCTGATGACCTCACTGCAGAGTTGTAACCAAGGTAACAGCCCGACATCACTGACCAGATGCCTAGCTGTAATCTGATTGGCTGCTAGGCCCTGAGGCCACATCAGGCAGAAAGAGCCAATCACAGCACTCTGATGTTTTGTCTACTGTCAACCAATTAAATGACAGAATCGTTAACATTAACAGGAAGGTCATTCGTCGCCATCGGCAACAAACTTTTTTTCTGTACAATTCAGCATCACTTACACTGTAAAATGTACAGATTCTCTCTCTGTGACTTTTATCACACAACACCTGGTCCACCTGATCTCCTGACTCATGACCACCTTCTAAACGTGTCACGTTAAACCTCCTGAACTCACCTTCTGCCTCACAGACAGGAAGTCCAACAGGACCAGGATCAGACTGAACCGGTGTGGACCAACAGACCTGCAGAGATTGACATGATCTGTCACTGCAGCTGGTCTGCATTCTGATCGGCTCATTCATTACGTTTAAGTAAGATCTTACCTGGAGAAGCGATACCAAGAGTGACTGAGGACTGAGAAGACTGTTTGAAAAGAGAGACGTAGGGGACGGTGTCTTCAGCAGCCAATTAAAACAATGAGAACCAGCTTCAGCAGCTCAGATACTGCCATGATTCTCAGACAGCCAATCAGAAAAAAGGAGGTTTTGTCACAGTTAAGAAGGAGAGAGTGTCTGAATCCTGTAAACTCTCACCTGTGAGACTTTACAGGTGTTACAGTCCAAAGGCCGTCAGTGTTTTCAATAAAGATCAATAAACTGACTGACTGATCTGTTGATACGAACACATGAACACGGCCTGCAGCTTCATTAAGCGACAGTTAACAAGCACCAGACCATCAGACACTAAGGACCAGCCAGACCAGCAGAGGGGCCCAGGCCTGTACCGGCAGCTGATCAGACCCTTTGGTTTCAGTAAATTGTTTAACATTTACTTTATTGATAAGGAATTCCTCCGATAACATGTGACTGTTATCTCTGTTCCTGAGAAGCAACAATAAAATCGGTCAAAGTGCACAGGGAGCAAAAGGTGGAGCAGAGTCGTTCCTGTGGACGGCTGTCTGCAGGTGAACACAGGTGAACTCTTAACACAGATTCTGTGTCAAACTGGGATGTCATTCAGGAATCGACTCTGAATGAGCTTGTACCTGTCCTGTCATGATCTACCTGGTGACAGGTGTAAATGTTTTCATTGTTGTAATGAAGAGTCTCTGTGTGTGTCAGGTTGTTGTACTAACTGTCATCCTTGTTATCTTAACTTCTGTGTGCTATTTGTTGCTCCGGTTTGGTAATCTTGACCATCTTCATCTTCCTGATTCTCGCCTCACAGAGTCTTCATTGTTCTCGTTACATCTCCGTCTTTTAATCTGTCAATCTGACAGTTTAATTCACCAGGAAACTGAAGAGACAACAGATCGTTTCCCACGATGATAAACCTGCTTCCTCGCGCCCCGAAGCTCGTGTTCACTCGTTAGACCGACTGTGCACGAGCCTGCCGGGACCAACTCCATCCATTCAAATCTAATCGGCGAACGGGACTCGGTTAGAACCGGAACGGGGTTAGGACAGGGACTAGATCAGCTGATGGTTTAAAGTCCAAAACTAGCAGACAAAGATCCAGTTCTGACTGTCACATTTATCTACAGAGTTCAGTTTAGTTCGGTTCGGTGACCAGAGACACTACAGGTCATTGTCCCAGTTTAACTATCACAAAGCAGACTCACCTGTAAATGTTCCGGAAGTTCGTCTCCTTCTTTTCTTTCGTTGCGGCTCCAAAGACAAAAAGTCCGGAGCTGGTGAGCAGGCAGCAGGAAAGGCAGCAGCAGAAGAAGAGATGTCCACTCCGCTCCGATACTTCCGGGGGCGGAGTCACCAGAAACCGTACAGGAAATAGGGGCGGTGCTTTGAATTTTGCACCAATCAGAGAGGGATCCTGTAGGAAGGGGGCGGAACGTTTCTGAAGCCACGTAAGCTTGATTTGTCGGTCAGTGTCACGTGAGCACCTGCTCGGTTTCAGAGTTCAGCTTTATTTTTTTTCTTCGCTTTGTTTGTGTTTTCTGTTTTTGATTGACTTATATTTGTCTTAATTGTGTATTTGTGTCTGGGATGTGTAGTATGATTTAAATAAAGTGTTTTAAAATGTCAGAAGAAACGTGAACACGTTTTTTCTCTTCAATAAATCTTTATTGAAAACAAATAACACACACACAAAGTCATTAACACGAACAAACACAGTTCAAGAAAAGAGGAGCTTTCAAATCAACATCCAATAAAGAGCAACAAGGGAAATGTTTTACAAGCTTACTTATTCCTGGAATTTGAAATGGCTGTGATGTATGTTTCTGTTCGGTTTCCTTTTAAAAAGCATGAAACTGTAAGTCAGAATGACCATATTTAACTTTGTGTATATAGTATTTTACTAAAATGACCAGCAAATTAATTAGGTGTAATTCTTTATGTTTCGTATTATTGTTGCCATGTACATCGTGTACAGTACAGCTCTCCAGCACAGAAAAACAAGGTCAACATCGTTTATGGGGTAACAGGAAGGATCTTTCCATAAATGGTATGAATAAGGACAGTGTGTGTCAAAACAAGTGTACTATAGTTTCTGGATACAGTTCACATAAAGAGCAATCAACACATATGTC
The DNA here is from genome assembly GCA_034769265.1 of Remorina albescens. Lineage (NCBI taxonomy): Eukaryota > Metazoa > Chordata > Actinopteri > Carangiformes > Echeneidae > Remorina > Remorina albescens. Next base: position 23,312,259 of record CM068477.1, on the reverse strand, counting down.
TTTTTTAAATGTAAGACGATAGATAATATTCATGTACTAGTTTTTAAAGGAACTTTCCTTACTTTGTTTGTAAGAAAGTACTTGGGTGGAAGATTCCACATTTTTCCCCAAACAACTTATTAACAGATCCAGACCAACAGGACACAACAGAGGGAAAGGTGTCCAATTCTCTCTGGAATAGTTAACACATGTTACAGTTGTTTTTTGTTGAAGTTGTACAAAAACCAACATTACACTCTGAGGTCATTTTGGGGTCCGGTGAAAGTTAACCAGGTAGTTTTCTGCCATTTTTAAAAGAGTCAGAGAACCAGAAGAGATGGCGGTCATGACTGTGGCCTGACTGGGAGAATGTTCTGTTTGCTCCCAGACCAGCCTGTTGATGAGGATGAGACAAGACAGAGAAAGGATCGGGACCGGACTTTGCTTCTCCGGGGTTGGACCTGCAGTAATCAGGTTAAACTGTCAAACAGAAGATTAGATAAAAAATCAGAAACATAAATTAATGGGACACATACAGTAAAAGTCACCGATGTGATGGAGATTTTAGATTATAATCCGGTAATATAATTCTTTGCTGCAGCTGTTACTTTTTGCTCAAATTTGTGTTTGTGTTAAATTTGCTCCTCCATTGTGAAATGTGCAACCGTCTTCTCCGTGGTCTGATTGGTCGGGTGCAGCAAACCCCGCCCCTTTTTCTTAGATGGAGGTCTCTTGAGTTCAGTTAGAGTTTATAACCGGATTGGTGAGACCGCTTATCAGGATTATGGATATCTGGGTAAATGAAGCCATATAATGAAGAGATCCCTCCCAGTCTAGTTCGGTCTGAGGTTTCTGTCTCATGGACAATTTGTTTGTTGGGTCTCTTAAACGACTTCATGTGGCGTTTGTTCTGGACCTGATATTTATGGAAAGAGCCTTAATGGAAATTTGTTACAACTTGGCGCCATATAATTAAATTTGACTTGATTTGAAGACTCTTGGTCTTCTGAGGCTTTCTGAGCTTCGTGGCTTTTATACTCGAGGACAAACAGATTGAAATCAAGTGCAAGACAAGGAACCAAAGAACAAAAAAAGGGGGATTCATGTCAGGAAAACAAAACCAAATATTGCACAACAGCAATTAAAGTGCATCCAAGTTTACAGAATGAGCATTTAAAACATTAGTCAACAGAACAGAGGCACAGAAGGCAAAAATCAGGATTCCACATATACAATGGAGAGCTGAGTGGAGGAAAGATTTAACTTCAAAGGAAATTTACACATATATACATTTTGTACACAATAATTAATTTCACACAGGATGAATTAAAATAATAAATTATGCAATGTTTGAACAAATCTTACTTGCACTTTTGCTTGTCTGAAGTTTTTTAAGTGACAGAAAAAGCATCTTAAAGTTATTAATAAAAACCAAAAAAAGGGCTTAGTATTTCTCCATTTTGCACAATGAATATGATATTTACCCAGAAATAAGATAATACTGACTGTATCTGAAACTGAAGTGGACAGATTATCCATCTAGTAAACAATTAGATTTAATTCAAAGGATGGAATATCATTGATTTTAAGTGATACCCAATTATTTATATCTGACCAAAAAGGATGAGAAACAGGACGCAGAAAAAACTTTTTTTTTTTTTCATCTTCGTTATTGCAGAAGGAGCGCAGGTCCACCTCAAATTTTACTGTTTTTTTTTTTAAAGTCTGATACAGGTTAAATCTTATTTATGATTTTGAAACTTTGGGTAGAATAGGCCATTTAATGAATTTTGAAAATGCTTTCTTTAATGTGAGCAAATTAACCAAATTAGGGCTCTGTGGCATTCCTCTGCGATAATCATGGAACTTCCTGGATTCTAAATCATAACTAATAATGTGATTGTTACACTTTTTATCCATCAGATTACATTCTCCAATCAAAAGATTTGGTAGTGCTGACAAAGAATTGTTGTATACTAAAAAATTCTTAATCAGGTTTATCAAGGGAAGACGAATCACGTTACAAATTTTGTCAAATTCCCTTTGAGAACAATTTAAATTACATTTTTTGATCAAGTCTGCGTGACTCAAAAAGGAACCGTTGCAATCCATCAAGTAAGTTATAAATACCTTTTTCAAACCCGTTACTATAGAAGACTGACTTCCTGTTGACAGTAGTTACTCTATTGTTCCATACAGTTAAAGGAGAAAAGTTGAGGGCTCAGTGACCTCACTCTCCAACATGACTGGAGCAGGTTAGCAGTTCAGATTCAGTTACCACGGTGATATATCCTGATAAGAAGGGATTTAGCTTCATAGGTCGAACAACTCAGAAAGTCAGGATTAAACCTGAATTTGCCTCGATAGCTCCAAATCCCACTTCATAGCACAGACTCCTGGACCGGATTCCGGTTCTGGGGGCTCATTTTTAACCGTGACGTACACACAAAAAAATAGGCATATGCCACTTTCCACGCAAAGGTTATAATCTATAACAAACAAACTTGATGGAAGAATGTGCACAATTATCCGAAATACCAATGCAAAGCAACCAAAGAAGCTTCACAGGTATTTCAGTCAATCACAGACCAGTATCACACAGTTTCAGCCAATCAACAGCTTAATAATTGCTTTATTCATCATCACTGTACAGACAACAGGAAGTCACATGATCACACACAGAGAGAAAAAAAAAAAAATCACAATAAAAGCCTTTTTGCTTTCTGTAAATCAGATTTTAAAGTAGTCCAAAAAAAAAACCAAAAAAAAAAAAAAACCCAGCCAATCAGCATCATCTGACTTTCCTTATTTTCCTTTAAAATTACACCTGATTGGCCGATTTACTCACCTAACAAAGATACACTTAAGCAACAGCTAAAGATTTCAAAACAACAAAACAACTCTGATAAATAAATATTTCAAAACATCAACACAATAACAACATTGATTCGTGTTTGTTTTTGTGCGGAGCAGGAAACAATCACCTCCAAAATAAAACTGAAACACTAAAATAAAAAGGTGTCGGCGCTGACTAAAGGTAACAAAGATAATGTTGCTAACATCCATGTTAGGTTTTTTTCCACCCCCGTCTTGACGCCCTGCGGCCCCTCCCTCAGCCAGCCACACGGTAGTTGGCGTGGAACTCTGGTTGGATGTCGCAGACACGTCGCAGGAGCTCACCCAGCACCGCCTCGCGATTGCCACGGTAACTGGCCTGGATCCGACCCATCCTGTCCGCCGTGTCGCGATCCACTTCCACTGCACTGTTACCATGGGAACCGAGCGCCTGGGGGAGGAGCAGAGGAAACAGTTTAATATACAAACATTTGAAAAAAGGTGACAAAGAGAGAAGTTCAGAATAAAAGCTCCATACAGCCGCCTCCTTGGTCTTGAACTCCTTCTCTCTCTGAAGACGATACTGTTCGATCTCAGCTTGGGCCTCCTCCTTCGCCTGCTTCAGACGGCGGTTCTTACCTGGGGGGGGAGAATGGGGGGGTCAGGGGGGTCAGGGGGGCTGCTGTTCGCCTGTGTAATGTAAGTCACTCTGAACTTTGATGATAATGAAGTGCAGAGAGATCTGATTCAATCATCTGCCCCTGTGACTCTTAATCATTTACACTGATCACATGATGTGATCACATGATCTGACTCTTTCAACTGAACCGACAGAATAAACGTGAATTAAATATGAATAAGGTTCATTTAAGTGTTCATCGGTCTGAATCTGTCTGATTTAAAGGTCAGCCGAGCTCCGGCCTGTAAACAGCCGGCTACAGCTTCTTCTCTTCGGCAGTGAAGACTGAACCGGACCGGTCTACCAGGACGGGTCCGGTCCGACCCGTCTGGTTTTCTGATACAGTTCAGCTCCATCTGACCCGGATGGACCGGGACCCGAACCCCGTTCCGGCTGCTGTGCTAGCGGGCCGCTGCAGCAGCAGGCCGGCTGTTCGACTCACGCTTGCGGGCCTCGGCCACCTTCTCGGCCGCTCTCTTCTCGGCCTGCAGCAGCTGCTGGATCCCCTGGGACTGACTCGCCATGACGGCCCGGAGCTGCGGACGGCGGCGCTGAAACGGACCGGAGAGATTCACCGAGACGAAGGTCGACGGACTTCCTCCCAGTCAGCTGATGGTGCGTAGCCTTCGCCTGGTCACGTGGTTTAATCACGAGGGGGAGGAGGCGGGGCTTCTGCTTCTTGGTCTTTGGTGTTTGGCGGCACTTTGCGTCCATTACGTCACAGCGCCTTCCTGCGGTTGTAATCGTCACTACATCCGGTCCGGTCATCTGTGCTCTGCTAGACCTGAACGCCAGGTCCAGGTCCAGGTCCAGGTCCAGGTCCAGGTTCAGTTCCAGGTCCAGGATCAGGTCCAGGTCCAGGTCCAGGTCCAGGTCCAGGTCCAGGTCCAGGTCCAGGTTCAGGTCCAGGTCCAGGTTCAGTTCCAGGTCCAGGATCAGGTCCAGGTCCAGGTCCAGGTCCAGGTTCAGTTCCAGGTCCAGGTCCAGGTCCAGGTTCAGGTCCAGGACCAGGTCCAGGTCCAGGTCCAGGTTCAGGTCCAGGTCCAGGTCCAGGTCCAGGTCCAGGTTCAGGTCCAGGTCCAGGTCCATGTTTACAGACAGTCTGAGGGAGAGAGACTCACTAACTTGGACTTTTCTAAACCTGGACCTGGACTTGGACTTTAGTCTGAACAGCCTCAAAACTTCATTCATCCAGTGACCATCGGGGGGCGGTTCCATTGATAATAGAAATAAGTCAGATAGTATTGAAGTCTATGGGAAAATGCCCGTCCTTCTCCCTGACTTTTTAGCTCAGTAAACGTTTTCCTGATGAGTTTAGAATCAGATCCCCAGAGAGGAGCGGTTCAAAAAGAAGGTGTGCTTTCTGATGGAGGAGTACAAGTGCCTCCCCCAGATGGGGAAGGGGGCCGATGATGGCTCAGTAGTCCTCTGATGAGGACGGACTCAGTGACTGCAGTAAAGAACTGCAGCAGCTTCCTGTTGATGTTGACCGATGTGACGTAATATTCACCTTTTTTTGTTGTTGTTTAAACAAACACTTTTGTTTATGTTTTTGTTGTGTAACTGTATCTTTAATCCCCTGGCTATAACACCGTATATATGGTAAATGGTACGTTGTAAATAAAGTATTTTTAAAAAAAAAACACAAAACAAAACACTTGTTCACGTGTCAACTGATAAGACACACTTTTAAAAAATAGAGCTGATAAATGCAGCAAAAATCAGTTTCTAAGATCATTACTTTCCAAAGAATGTTTCCCATCGCCCTTAAAAAGAAGATCCATATTAGAAAGATACATTACTGCTGCATCCACCGCTAAGAGAATAAGATGTAACTATTTGAAATTTTCTATTCCACCGAAAGCTAAAGAAGTACACTTTAAGACAATGAATGAGATTTATCCATGTAAAGAACTACTGCCCCTTAGATTTAATGTTGATATTAATGAATGTACATTCTGTGAAAATAACATTGAAACTCAGGAACACCTTTTCTTCTCGTGTAACATCTCTGATAGGCTTTGGAAAGATCTTTATCAGTGGTTCTTGGAAAATAACTTGTCTTTGTCACCCCTAAGTTATGAAAATATTCAATTTGGTGTTGTCTTGGAGGACGCAAAAACTGAATTTCTATTAAACAATATCATTATACTTGCAAAATACTTTATACATAAATGTAAATTCATGTCTGTCGCACCTCATTTTCATGTTCTGTTGAAGGAGCTTGCTATCTTTTTGGACTCTTTGAAAGAAGTTGGATCTAAGAATGCTGAATGCCTTTACAATGTGTTATCTGCTTTGTCTTTCAGTCTGACCCCAGAAAGTGATAATTGAATTTTATTTATTTATTTTTTTATTTTTTTAACCTTTTAATTTTATGGCTTTCCTTTGTTATGTGGTTATGGTTTCCTAATTATCTATTTATGTTACACTTGTTTACGCTCAGTCTAAAACGTAACTGTGCATGTTCACTGCTTACCAGATTTATTATTATAAAAAAATAAAAAAATAAAAAAATAGAGCTGAACTTCACGTGACCCATCGTCATCACCGGCAGTGACGTTTCCGCAGCGCTGAGTCAGCTGAACCTGACCGGAAGCATAACAAAGAGTAGTGCGCATGCTCAGCAGCGCCGTGAGTTCGCGCTGCGGGGGAGAAAATTTTCATTTTTAATGAAGCATTTTTTTTTTTTTTTACTGAATTTTGATTTTTCTGATAATTGAAGTTACAGTTTTGTCACCTGATAAGTGAACAACCGCACGAGACTGCGCAGAGCGCGAGACGTGCTCTTTTCTCATGAACCCGGAAGTCCAGGGAGAAGGTCTGAGTTTCTCACATTTAGAGTTTTAATGGATTTGACCTGCAGGGAATATTTCATTTCTGTCCTTTTAGCGGAATATTCTGCGGTGAGCCGGAAACATTGAAACTTACATCGTGTCTATTCAATAAAAAAGGCTGAGGCTTGATGGCAAAGCTCCTCATTTAAATCTGATGTGACGTCACACAGACAGGATTACACTCCTCCCGATACACCTGTAATTACACCTGTGTGAAAATAAAATGACGTAAGAATTTCACCTGAACGGGTTTCACTCTCTGAGATAAAAACTTTAGCATCTTTCAATTGTTTGTTTGTTTTCAGGTTGTTGAATCTTTGTTGTCGTGGAGATGAAGAGGAATCGGGTATTGACTTTGCTGGTGGGCGGAGTTTTCTGTTTGGTTGTGATGTCACTGTACCGTATGTTGGATTTGATGCAGAGGGCGGAGCTTCAGCACCCTGGGGACACACCTTCTGGACAGGTGGAGGAAGTGAGTGACAATTAGGATCATTAGTTGGATGACATCATAAGTTTTAACTCAATTTATCTCAACGGCTGTTAATTGGCTTGTTTAAAATGAAACAAACAAACCAATCATGACGTCCCTGCAGGATTTGTCCCACCTCCAGAAGAAGATTGACAGAATGGAGCGTCTCCTTAATGGTAACAATCACCTGCTTGCTATGCTGCGAGATGCTCTAATCCAGGGCAAAGAATCCTGGGGAACTGGTGGGGGAGGAGCCAATTTAAGATCAGACTCCACCCACAGAAGGTTGGGATCACTTCCTGGTTGTCAGCTGGTTGAAGAGATGAAGAATGGAACTGATGGAGTTCAGGTTAGTTTAGTATGTTAGTAAGTCCTGTTTGTTTTCAAGTACTCGAAACGAAAAGTTGTTTTTCAGTTCCAGAAGTGTGCAGTGTTAAAGTGAAAGTATTTCTACATATTCAAAGTGAATTTCCTGAAATTTGCAGTTTACAAATTCATTACCATTAGCATTAGCATAGATAAGAGTGCTCCGATTTTGGAGTCAGTTGTGCTTTTAAAAACTCTTTAAAAAAAACACATTAAAAATGATGTCTGAATAGTCCATATTTTATTTATTTAATTTATAATTTACAAAAAATAAAAAGATGGCTGCACCAGATTTAGTGAAACACTAATTCCCATCTGTAGTCCTAAATATTTCCAAACACTTCTGACTCTGAAACAACCAACTGCTGTCTAAAACATGTTTCTATCACATTTTCAAAATAAAAGACTAACAATAACATTTTAAATAGAATAAATTAAGGCTAAGTCTTTCCTTCAGGAATGAATGAAGTTGACACTTTCCAACAGAGGTTGTGTTTGCGCCTTTGCTGTCTCTGCAGCTGCTGGACGTTTATCACCTCCTGCCCTTTGATAACCCCGATGGCGGCGCCTGGAAGCAGGGGTTTGAAATCCATTACCATGGAAACGAGTGGGACGAGCAGCCGCTAGAGCTTTTCCTGGTTCCGCATTCACACAACGACCCCGGTCAGAGCACAACTACACACAACTACACTACCAACATAATATATATATATTTCCATGGATTTAAATAAAGGTATGTATATGTGTGTGTTGCAGGTTGGTTGAAGACCTTTGACAGTTATTATCAGGATCAGACAAAACACATTCTCAACAACATGTTGGTGAAACTGACAGAGGACAACAGGTATAATCAGAACTTAATCAACACAAATAAATGCAAGATAAAAATGGCCGGTTCAAAGTGAAAAGGACACAAACTAGCAGAGGCAAAGATGGCTGCTGAGGCCACACGGTGTGAGGGAGGGAGAGTGTGATGTCATTATCAAAACCAGTTCAGATTAATTAGGTTTCCGGGATGTTACTGATGAGAAACAATAACAAATCTCTGTAGATACATTAACTAGGACTTCAACAGCGTTACAAAATTACCTTAAACAAAACAAAAACTGTTTAGGTCCCCTAACCCTCCCCAGGGTTCTGTTCCTAAAGGTGGGTGACTTACTGGTTCAGGTCATGTTGAGGTGTGAAGGATAATTTGATCTGGGCCTGTGAATGAACATCTATTAAATATCTGATGAAATAAAAACCATTAGTCTGATTAGATAAATTCTCCGGTTGATGTTTCGGTTTGTTTGTATTTGCAGGACACACATCTATTATTAATCAATTATTGATCCGTCTTTAGCAGCAGAAATAACTGACATGCTCTTCTACATCAGGAGGAAGATGATTTGGGCAGAAATCAGTTATTTCTCAAAGTGGTGGAACGACATTGACGAGCAGAAGAGAGCGATGGTCAAACGGTAACAAGCTCTGCCTCCTTTTTTATGGTTCTGTTTTTATATTCACACTTTTCATCACATGTTTTGCACCGTGTGATTGGCTCTCGTGTTTTCAGCCTGGTGGGGGCAGGGCAGTTGGAACTGGTGACCGGGGGGTGGGTGATGGCGGATGAAGCCAACTCTCATTACTTTGCTCTGCTGGATCAGTTGATTGAGGGACATCAGTGGATCCAGAAACACTTGGGTTCGTGCTCTTTTGCCTCGTCTCAAAGAGTTCTCAGGCGATGCTGATTTCACACCTTGTTTGTCTGAGCAGGCGTGAAACCGAGCAGCGGGTGGGCAGTAGACCCATTCGGCCACTCCCCCTCTATGACCTACCTGCTGAAGGGGGCGGGCCTTAGCAACATGGTCATCCAACGAGTTCACTACGCTGTCAAGAAACACTTTGCTCAGCAACAGACTCTGGAGTTTCTTTGGCGACAGAGCTGGGGTGAGGGTGCAATTAGGAGAAATTTGGGGTAAATTATGAAAAACAGTGACGAACTGCTGTTTCTATAATCCTGCCCACTTCCTGTGTCAGACACTTCTCCCCGCAGTGACATCACATGTCACATGATGCCCTTCTACAGCTACGACGTACCACACACGTGCGGTCCAAACCCGGCTGTCTGTTGTCAGTTTGACTTCCACCGCCTTCCTGGGGGGCGGGTCTTCTGTCCATGGAGGACACCACCACAGCCAATCACGGAGCAGAATGTCCAGGAGCGGTAGGCAGGGAGCGGGGCCAGCAATAACAATATATAATGTCTCTGTTCGTTAATATTGGTGTGTGTGTCCTCGCAGCGCTCTCCTCTTATTGGATCAGTACCGACAGAAGTCTCGTCTCTTCCGTTCTCCAGTTCTTCTCGTTCCGCTCGGTGACGACTTTCGTTTCGTGGATTCGAGCGAGTGGGACGCTCAGTTCAAGAACTACCAGAAACTCTTCGACTACTTTGACCAGCACCCGGAACTGCACATCAAGGTGAGGACATGAAGAGAGCCAGAGACATAAAAAACTTCACACAGTTGCAGGAATATCAGCCATTACTTTATTGATAAGCTGTCTGTTGGTAGACCTGATAAAGCTCCTTCTTCTCCTTCCTGTTTCAGGCTCGTTTCGGGACTCTGACTGATTACTTCCAGGCTCTTCAACGCCATCTGAGTGCAGCAGCAACAACACTGCCGACACTTCGCGGTGACTTCTTCACCTATGCTGACCGTGATGACCATTACTGGAGCGGGTACTTCACTTCCAGACCGTTTTACAAACGCCTGGACAGGAAGCTGGAGGCCACGCTCAGGTAGGTCCTCCCAGTCATCACATGACTTGCATTAGTGAATCCAGTCTGTAGAGTCCAGAGTGGTCAGGTAATGGTGTTGATGTGACCATATGACCTGTGGTCGTCTGTTTCCTGTCTTTACATTTTCCATCTTTCCATTTAAATCTCAGAGCGACTGAAATCCTCTTCAGCCTGGCGCTGGCTGAAATGCGTCGTTTCCAAGGTGATGGCCATTTAGTTGCAGATTTTCCTGCACGGGAACATTTCCAGCATCTGACAGCAGGGAGGCAGAATCTCGCACTGTTCCAGCATCACGATGCTGTCACCGGCACCGCCCGCGACCATGTCGTGGTGGACTACGGCACCAGGTGGCTACTTCCTGTCAGCATACATATGCCTGTTAGCATGTGGCTATTTTTGGGGATTAAAAAAGCACTTCTAAAGAAAGTAGAATGTTGGTATATTGTAAAGTTATCATGTTAGCCTGAATCCAAGTTCACAGAATAACAGAGTTGACAAAGCAGTGCTGGCACTGTAGCACATTGAACTGCTACGTCTTTAGCGTTAGCATGTTTCTGTCTCATTTATTCCTCCATGCTCTCTGTTGAAGGACGGCGTTGTCACTGGCAGAGGTAACAGGTACCACCTTGTTTAGTGTGAGCAGTTAGCATTTAGCATTAGCTTCCCATCATGCCCATTCATTTAGCTTTAGTTTTTTAACTATAATTTTGCATCGCTCCCATTTATATTGTTAATTTTTGTTAAAAAATAATAAATTTTTCTGCCCAATAATTTGATGTTAAATTGAATTTTTCTTTTTTTTTTCCCCAGGTTGTTTCACTCCATCTTAAACCTGCAACAGGTGCTGCAGAGCTCCGCCCATTGGCTGCTCCTATTGGATAAGAGCCTCTACCACCACAACCAATCAAAACCCTTCCTGATAACGGTGACCTTTGATCGCATCAACTGTTTTACTTTCTCACTGGCTGGTTTATTTGTGCAGCACAAAGAGCAGATGATTGAGTGACATCACAACGAAGCAGTGAATTCATGATCAGGTTGATGAAGGTGGGGGGGGGGCTTTACTCAGTGTGGCTGACCTGTCACTCTGATTGATGGAGAAGTATGACATGTCACCTGCCCTGAGGTCAATGGTGTGATCTTTCTCCAGGACGACGTGATCTCTGCTCAGGACGTGCTGCCTCAGAAGACGTCACTCACGCTGAGTGAGGAGTCCAAGTAAGGGGCGGGGCTTAACAATCAGCAAGTTCATCTTTAGGTTTGATCTTGTTATTTTGATTTCAAATGATTTGGCTACCGACTGTTTATGTTTTAGGTCGTTGATTGTCTTTAACCCGACGGAGCAGCAACAAACATCCGTCATCAGCGTTGTCGTCAACTCTCTGGATGCTCGTGTTGTCAATGCAGAAACAGGTCGACCAGTGACTGCGCAGATCTCTGCTGTTTGGGTTGAGCCAAGTCGAGCATCCAAAGAAGTGTTCCAGGTGGGTTATTGACAGGTCAGTGGTTTGTTTATTTCATCTGTTTAAGTTTGACGTCCATCCTCATCTGTGCCTGCAGCTGTCCTTCCTGGCCGAACTTCCTCCTCTGTCACTCGTCGTGTATCATGTGACCAAAGCCTCGGCTGGCTCTGCCCACCGGGCAAGATACACCTTTTATCCGCACGACAATCTGCCGGCTGTCCACGCCGAACACTTTCAGGTGTCCCAACCTGACGGACCTGAGGCTGACGCCACTTTGTCGCTTAGCAACAAACATTTCCAAATATGGAGTTCCCCAGAGACAGGCCTGCTGCAGGTTTGTCTTAACATAAAAAGTCTGTATTTTATAGCTCATTAAAAACATATTCATGGTTTTGTTTATTTTGAAATTCAGAAGCTCCGTCTGCAGTCTGGACTGGTCAGTCAGGTCCAGGTCCAGTTTCTGTGGTACGGAACCAGGACCGGAGCCTACCGGGAAAGGAGCGGAGCCTACCTGTTCCTGCCAGGGGAGGAGGGGGCCCAGGTAAAACCAGGACTAGGGCTCAGACCACAACCGCCTATCAGTCTGGACTAGATCAGTTAGACCAGGACTACATGTCCCTGGTTCTTTCTCTCTGTCCTCTGATTCATTGTTAGTGTCTCACACCCGACAGCTCTACTCGTCCTCAGAGCCTCCCGTGGTTCGAGTCTCCAGAGGTCCCATCTTCTCTGACATCACTTCCTGTTTCCGACACTTCACGCACACAGTTCGTCTCTACCACTTGGATGGTAATGGGTTTTTTTTTTTTTTTTTTTACAATTTTAAATCTTGTCAGGCCTCTGACATCATGGTTACTGAGCCTGCTCAACAACGGGACCCCCTGTGGTCACTTCAGCAGGGCCTGTGACACGAAGACAGGGACCTGATCTCTGATCTGGTCTATGCATCCAACAGGAACAGGAAATTGCTTTGCATTAATAAACTAGGAGTCGGTGTGGTCAAAGTATCAACACATGATTTCACAGTAAAATTCTCTTTTCTCTCTCTGCCCAAGGGCATGCTGGGAGGTCTCTGGAGATTTCCAACATGGTGGACATCAGGTCAGAGGTCAACCGTGAACTTGTCATGCGGCTCATCAGCAACGTTGCCAGCGGCAGCCGATTCTACACCGACCTCAACGGTTTCCAGGTATCTACTTTCTGCCGGATCTCTCAGTGTTTCCCGTTTGTGTATTAATTTGGTGATTGCTTCCAGATGCAGCAGCGGCGGACCCTGGCAAAGCTTCCTCTGCAGGCCAACTTCTACCCAATGACCTCGGCGGCTTTCCTTCAAGACTCGGCATCTCGAATGACACTGCTGTCGGCTCAAAGTCAGGGTGTGGCCTCTCTCCGATCAGGTGAACTAGAGGTGGTGTTGGATCGACGGCTGCAGCAGGACGACAACCGAGGTCTTGGTCAGGGTGTCACTGACAACAAACTGACGGCAAGTCTCTACCACCTACTGCTGGAGGACAGGATGGGCGGGGCTCAGGTAAGGCGTGTGGCCCGGGAAACTAATGGTCGGAGAAGCCGGTTTAATGGAAGGTCTTCAACCTTTACATTTTTACTGTATATTCCTCACAGGAAGGGGGAGGGGCTTCAGTTGAACACCTGTCCCTGCTCGCCCACCTGACCTCACTTGCCCTCTGCCACCCGCCTGTTACAATGGTTGCCCAAAGCGATATTCAGATGCCAAAACTCCGCCCCTTCCAGCCACTGCGCTCCTCGCTGCCCTGTGACATTCACCTGTTGAACTTAAGGACACTGGAGGACGCACAGGTGAGGACAACACCTGGAAATATGTTAGACAACCGAGGTGGTTTTGATTTGTCGAATTAAAAATGTGTGTTCAATAAATCTTTATTTATGTTTTTTGTAAACAGGAAGTAGGAAGCCCGTCACACGAAGTGGCTCTCCTCCTCCACAGGAAGGGCTTTGACTGTAGCTCTGCACCCGAACCACTACCTCTGTGCACTTGGAGTGCAGACAAGGAGGTACGCGCGCACGCGCACGCACACGCACACATACACACCTACACACACTCATTTTCTGTGTGTGTGTTTTTCCCTCCAGGTGAATCTAGACGACATCTTCTTTCCTCTTCGGTTTCGTTCTCTCCGCCGTTCTGGTCTCACTTTGCTGGTCAATGATGATGAACCCAGTTCTGCCCAGCAGCCGCCGCACATCAGTCGGCTGCAGCCAATGGAGATCAGTGCTTACCGTGTGGAGATGGACTAAAGAAGAAAAAATCAACACTAAAGGAGATAAACGGGAAGTTAATTAGCATTATTACATGATGTCATCAGCTGACAACTGTGGTATAAAATAGAAATTAGAGAAGTGGGTGAGTAAGGATAAAAGGTGAAAGGTCAAAAGACTGAGAATATTTATAATTTATCTTTGAATGTTTCAATAATTGATCCGTTTGAATCCATTTTAAAAATGTGAAGCACAATTCTCCAGAAAAGCTAATGGGCTAAAATGATCAGGCTAAAGGTCGAATGTCAAAGAAAAATGTGTGAAAACTTTCACACCTGTTTCAAATTGGGGTCGCTATGGGTAGTGAGACTTTTCAGGGACCAAGTGTTGTTTCCAGGGTAACTGTCGATGACTGTGTGTGTGGTGAATTCTGTCACTGCTGTATCTTAATTTAGTTGTTTTTCTACATGAATGTGGAATTGTCTGTAAATGTGTTATTGATTTTATTTTATTGATGAGGTTCATTGATCTGTGATTGATCCTGCACTGATTTATTTCTTTTATCATTTTACTGAGGGAAAATATAAATTTCTCTGTATTTCCTGAAAACTTGATCCTTTTGAATTTGAATATTTAAAACAAAGATTTTTAATCCACAAATTTGTTTCATGTTTTCACAGAAGACACACAAACCAAAAGCTCTGAGATCCAGGTATTATTTTGTTTTGGTCCACAGCAACAGAGACAAAAACCAACATCCTGGACAAGATGCACACTACGAAGACAAACAAACTCTTTTGTTGTGTTCTTCCTTTTCAAGATTAGACCTTTCACAGCCTCCCACTCTGTCCTGTCCGACGGGCACTAAGGCGGTCAAAACAAACACATTTAACCCGACTTAAACCGGTCTACTAGACCAGGTCCAGGTCCAGGTCCAGGTCTGGAACAAAGGTCCACCATCATTGGGGACCTGAACCAGTCCTATTTGGGTATCAGCAGCCAGGAGCTGTATACAGACATGATAGCAGACCAGGGGTCCGTTTCACAAAGGGAGGTAACTCAAACAGGAGAAAGAGGGGTAACTCTAGCCTGTTTCCCAGAGAGAGGTAACTTAAGCTCTCGGTCAGTTACCATGGTAACAGACTCTGTGAACCTAACCTGGTAGGGACCAGGTTTTTCTCAATGAACCTCGAGTTTCTCTCTGACTCCGCCCCCTTTCAGCCACACACAGTATTTGATTTCCTCATTCATTCAGTCAGTAGGCCGATATTAGAAGTCCATCACTAACATGGCCTGTCCTTTTGATAACGATCCCGTGGATGAAGGTGCAGCATTACTGCACAGAGAGTTAAATATTCGTCAGGAGATGATTATCAGACCACATAGATGTTCTAGCATTTCCAGACAGTTATCTTTTTGAGCGGTACCGTTTCAGGGCACAGTCCATCATCTACAAACACAACCTAATCCGTCCTTACATTGGAAACATTACCAACCGTAGTCATGCTCTCACATCACGGCAGAAATTGTGCGCAGCGTTTCTTTAAAAATGGGAGTTTTTTGTACAACGTCGGAGATGCAGAGCACTTGAATAAGACAACTGTATGCCACAATCACTTCAGAGATTAAGTCACCATCATCACCAGCACAGCAGTCAAATAAAGACATAATACACATTTCATTTGGTCTTCTTTACTTCCTATAAATACTGGAGCTAGTTTAGTTCATGTTCCAACAGTTAACATAATTAACATAATTCCCCTGTGACCTGCACCCACCTCTAACTTCTGCTCCAGTGTTTCCATTTCTAGATCTGCCCTCCTAATCTGGCCGCCCGAGTACAAGTGCTCAATTTCTTTGTCGGTTTTTTTGGGATTTTTTTCAGCAGGTGAATTTTGTAAATCTTTTACTGGTAACTGGGAATACATAAGGAGGACATTAAATGATACAGCTGCACATGAATTCCACAGAATGAACCTCTGATGTTTACTGAAGTTGAGGGAGCCTCCTGCTGCTGCCCAGCCATGAAGGATGAGAATGTGTTCATACTTCAGTGTAGGCTAAATGTCACACAATGTGAAGAAATGTGAATGAGAAGAGAACTATCAGTAACATATCCAGATGTTACCTCTGTAGGCCTTTCTGGATCCCCCTCTGTAAAGGCAGCACAGTTTCCTCGTGCTCTTCATCCTAGATGAGTGATCTGTTTCAGTATACTAAAACAAATCTTTGGAGTATATCCTACTTACAGTTACAAGGTCTGTTGTGGTGTGAGGGGGCTCCACCAGGCAGAAACATGATCAAAATGAGGAACACATGAGATTATGCCGAGGTCTTACCTGTTTGAACAAAGTTTTTATATTTCATCTTCAGCTGCTGCCAAGTGCGCCTCTCCGCCGGGACTCCACCTAAATGAAATAAATTAATAAGTTACCATTCAAGCAGTTTTCTCCTGTAATATTATTGTGATTAAAGGACTACATTTAAACTTACACATTAACCTGAGCATGTTCTCTCACGCCGTCTCCCTCTCTTCTGCACTTCTTCCTAAAAACATGTTCAAACTCGCCGTATGAGCGCATTAAAATGTTTAATTCGGGATGAAAAACGCGCCCCTCCTCTTCCTCGTTGCCATGGTGACTCGTCGAATCGGGGCTCCATTGATGCTGTCTTTTTATAGTTGTGGTGCGCGCGCTCAACTCCAGGTGAGAATACTCTGAGTTGATCAAAATAACTCAAATCAGCTTTTCTGGAACCGAAAACTCTGAGTTTGTTGAACCTGCTTTGTGAAACGGAGCCCTGGAGCAACACACCGACCAGCTGTGGTCCGTCCCGGAGCTGCTGGTCATTTCCGGTCCAGCAGGGGGCGGAAAAGAGGCCGTAACTCGCCGCCATTAAACACCAGAGAAGAAGAAGAAGACGGGTCTTCTCGGCGTCTCCTGTCCGGGACCGGCAGCCTCATGTCCGCTCAGGTGAGTCCCACCTGAATCTGTCCCCTGTCTTTGGAGGGAAACATCCCATGGACAGTCGGAAGTTAACCGGAAACCAAGTCCGATCGAATCAACTGAACGGTGTGAACTGACGAGTCACGTGAGGGCCGAATCAAAGACACGTGACAGGAAGGCAGTGAAGCAGCTGATGGAGCTCAAAGTTTCTGACATGAAAATGGTTCAAACTGGTTCAAACTGTGTCGACTCCTCGGACCAGTCCAGTCCAGTCCACCAGGCTGGTGGTGTGAAAATCTCATTTCACAGATTTTCTACCATTGATTGATTGAAAACAGGGACTAAATGCTTTATTGGTTTTATTTCTTTCTGGTCTGACTCCACATTATGTGAGGTTGTTTACACTGATGTGTGTGTGTGTTCCTCTTCAGGTGTGTGTGTTGTACTTTGCTAAGAGTGTGGAGCTGACAGGAGTGAAGCAGGAAGAGATTGTTGCCGTGCCGACGCCAATCAGCAGCCGGGACCTTTGGAGTCTGTTGCTACAGCGACATCCGAGGTATTTCACACGCATACACACACACGTGCATAACTGGGATCACCACAAATTACCCAAAATGCATCAGTGTCAGTAGAAGGGTTCAGGGTTCAGGTCTAGATGCTGAACCTTCAGACCATGTGAAAGGCTGCAGGATGAATGAGATGTGACCTTGTTACCGTGACAACACAAAGCACATGCTGTGGGTCTCTGTTAGTCATGGTGGGTCAGAGATACTGTCCAGGTAACCATGGTAACTCTGTGTGTGTAGGTTGTTGGAAATACAAGATCAGGTGGTGTTGGCCGTGCGTCAGCAGTACGTTGCCATTGGCGACCAGGTAGTCACGGTGGAAAACGGGGACGAGGTGGCTGTACTGCCGCCGCTCAGCGGAGGATAGACAGGAGACGGTGAAGATTAACACAACTGTCATGACACAGGCACACAACAACAGAAGAGGAGGTCAGATATTTCCCAGAATGCAACAGCCGCCAGTTAGACTTCTGGGTCTAAGTTGTTTATGTTTAAAATGTTTCTAAGCTTGAACTTTGACCTTGTAATGTCTCTTTTCAGAGATGGCAGAGGAGCGAAGAGACATCCTTAAGCTGAGCTGTGATTGGCTGTCCGTACAGGAAGTTGTGGAGGCTGTTGGCAGCACTTCCTGTGGAGCCATTTCAGTTTTTATAGGTAAGAAAAAAAAATTCAGATGATTCTTCAACATTTAGAGACATTTACCACTGTGTGTGTATCTCACAGGTACAACCCGTGAGGACGAGCTAGACGGAAGGAAAGTGATTGGACTCGAGTACGAGGCTTATGAGCTCATGGCCCAGTCAGAGTTCACCAAACTGTGTGCTGACATCAGAAAGTGTTGGCCAACTGTGACGCACATCTGTGTCCACCACAGACTGGGGTGAGGCGCTAATGCTATCTAATGATGCTAACTCGGGGTCAGGGGTCAATCTCACCTGTGAGTGTTCTCCCTCAGGTGGGTGAAAGTGGGTGAGGCCAGCGTTGCTATGGCAATCTCATCCCCCCATCGCCATGACAGCCAGCAGGCCGTCCAGCACTGCATCGAGCGGCTGAAGGCCAGTGTCCCCATCTGGAAAAAGGTAGAGACAGAGGGCAACCTGATTATTGATGGTTATTGCATTTCATTGCATCCATTCATCATGTGGTTCTGATCAACAGGAAGTGTTTGACAATCAGGAGACGAGCTGGAAGGAGAACTCTGAGTGTCCCTGGTCTAGACTTGGCTCAGTCCACAGAACAATGAAATAAAGTTATTGATCTTTGTGTCGTCAATGAGTTTCTCTAATCATCAGCCAATAATACAAAACACTAATCAAATCAAATCAGATTTATTTATATAGCACCAAATCATAACAAAGTTACATCAAGGCACTTTACATATAGAGCAGGTCTAGACCAAACTCTTTATAAAATGATTTAAAGAGACCCAACAGATCCCCCCATGAGCAGGAAAAACATCCTTTAAGAGGCAGAACCAGGATCGGGGGGGGACGGCCATCTGCCTCGACCGGTTGGGTTGAGAGAGGGAGAGAGAGAGAGAGAGAGGCGGGGGGGAAGTTGGGTAGAGTAGGGAGAGAAAGAGAGCAGGAGGAGGGGATATTTAAACAGGTGTAGGCAGGAACATGATGCTGCATGAAGTTCATGAAGATGTGGGAGCAGCAGGAACATGTGATGGTGATGATGAGGACAGGGAGAGAGGAGAGGAGCTGGGGGAGAGAGAGGGAGAGGAACTGGGGGAGAGAGAGAGGGGGAGAGAGAGGAGAGGAGCTGGGGGAGAGAGAGAGAGAGGAACTGGGGGAGAGAGAGGGAGAGGAACTGGGGGAGAGAGAGAGGGGGAGAGAGAGGAGAGGAGCTGGGGGAGAGAGAGAGAGAGGAACTGGGGGAGAGAGAGGAGAGGAGCTGGGGGAGAGAGAGGAGAAGAACTGGGGGAGAGAGACTTCGGGAAAACATGGTTACTAAATACAGTACACATGTTTGGAACTGAGAGAAACTGGGATTTCAGAGAAGCAGGTTGTTGGTATGACGGCACATGCGAGGGGGAGAGAGAGAGAGAGAGAGAGGTGCTCAGTCCTTCACCCAGCAGTCCAGCTCTATAGCAGCAGAGCTAAAGAGTAGAAGAACTTTAACTTTTTAACTATAAACTCTGTCATACAGAAAAGTTTTAAGCCTGGTCTTGAAAATTGCTAAAAAGTCCGCCCCCCGGACCGACACTGGAATTTGGTTCCATAGAAGAGGAGCCTGATAACTGAAAGAGGAGACTCTAGGAACCACAAGTAAACCTCCATCAACACACAGTTGAATTAGTGATGACATCATCACCCTGCAGGTGCAGGTGGGGTCCAGTTTATTAAGAACGTCAGCCATCAACCAATCACCGTGGAGGTTCAGGGTTCAGTCATTCGTGAGCGCACCTGTTCAGAGGTCTGTGACGTTTATATGAGGAAGCACACCTGTGAGTCAGCTGTGTGGGCGGAGCTTTATTTGTTTCCTGAAGATAACGATCCAGGAAATGTGTAAAGCAGCAGCTCGGTTAAATGAATAACGTGTGTTTGTCACTAACTGAACCGTTTACTTTCATTTATTCAGTAAACTGAATAAGTTACTTCGCTTCCGTTTCCTCTGAAACAACAAACAACAATCTTGTTCCGCGCCGTGAGAAGCATCAATAAACAGGAAGTGTGAACCGACCCAAATAAGAGCCTTTATTTTGAAGTTCCCCCGGTGGTCAGCTGACCGGCGGACTGCTGACAGTCAAACGGCTCCAGGTCTTAGCTCGGCCCGGTCCCCGGCACCAACCGGACCCGGAGTTTGGATCGGCTCCTGACGTGTCCCGCTGTCGGCGGGAGGCCGGACCGTTGGCCTGAACCGACCCGAGCTCGTCGCTCCCGGAGTCGGACCTCGTGACTGCGCCGCTCCGTCGGTTCCGTGTGCTGAGCCCCGGCGGCCCGCGGACATGGCCGTGCTGGACATCGCCATGCAGGGCCTGGCCGTGTTCGGCTTCCTGCTGTTCGGCGTCCTGTGGCTGATGCACCTCATGTCCATCATCTATGTGTAAGCTAACTGTTAGGCTAACGGCTAGCGGAGCGCCGCTTCGGTTCTGTCGGTGGTTTCTACAAACTGTCGGTCGGTTCCGGACCGGACACGGAGGCAGAAACACCGGAGGTCTTCTGTGGGTTTCTGGGCGTGTGACAGCCGGTTTGGCCTCCGTGTCCGGCCGGCTGGCTGTTGGGCGTTTTCCCGGTTACCCGTTAGCCGGTTAGCTCTGGCGTTCCGCTCACTGACTCCTGATTCCGCTGAAAACTCGGATTTTCGGTCTAAATGTCAAATTCTATCGAAGCTGGTCCCGGTTTGGGTTCTGGTCCTGTTCTGGTTTGGTCCAGTTCTGGTTTGGTTCTGGTTTGGTCCAGTTTGGTCCAGTTTGGTTCTGGTTTGGTTCTGGTTTGGTCCAGTTTGGTCCAGTTTGGTCCAGTTTGGTCCAGTTTGGTCCTGTTTGGTTCTGGTTTGGTCCAGTTTGGTCCAGTTTGGTTCTGGTTTGGTCCAGTTTGGTCCAGTTTGGTTCTGGTTTGGTCCAGTTTGGTCCAGTTCTGGTTTGGTTCGGTTTGGTCCAGTTCTGGTTTGGTTCGGTTTGGTCCAGTTCTGGTTTGGGTTCTGGTTTGGTCCAGTTCTGGTTTGGTCCAGTTTGGTTCTGGTCGCTCATTAATTTCCTGTTTCTCCTGATGAAATTTAAATTTCATGTTTAAACAGGAAACTTTTTAATCTCACTTTCATTAATTCATCACATTTAAAGCTGCCAGCTCAGTAAAGACCAAACCAACAGCGTCCCTCACGTTAATATTAATAATAATAATAATAATAATGATAATAATAATAATAATAATGATGATAATAATAATACTAATAATAATAATAATGATAATGATAATAATAATGATAATAATAATAATGATAATGATAATGATGATAATGATATTAATAATAATAATAATAATGATAATAATAATATAATGATAATAATGATAATGATGATGATAATAATAATAATAATAATAATGATAACAATGATAATGGTGTCGTTGTAAAGATAAATGATGACCTGGTGTTTTCTCTCCAGGGATTCATTTGTGATTGTGATGAAGTTGTGTAAAGATGGAGATTCTGACATAGTACAACTTCTTACACAACTAGTTCTGGTGTAAAAACCCACTGAAGGATTTTGAAATCCTGGGCGTGTTTTCATCCCAGTGAAACTAACATGGAAGGTAATTTAAAAAGTTCCTGAAAGTTCATTGAATTGTTGGTTGGCTGCTCCTCAGTTGGTCCCTTCACCTGTTTGTTTGTTTGTTTGTTTGTTTTGTTGTTTTTTTTTTTTTTATCCCGAAGGGTTAAGGTTAGGGTGTGACACGTCCTGGTATGGAGTCTGAGACCAGGACATGCTGGAAATGTCCCAGTTTATAATCCAGTTCTCGGTCACTGGAGAAACCTGAATTATTGGGTTAATCCACCTGGAGGTGGATCAATACCCAGCAGCTGTAGGAGGTACAGCGGCCCCTGTTGTTCTGGAGACAAACATACTTAGGCCAATAAATCAACTTTCTCATCGGCATGTGTACTCGGACAAAGACGGTTGAAAAAGTCCAACTATGGCTGTAGTTGGACCAAACTTTGTGCATGTAAACGTACTGACTGATGTCAACCTCCTGTGGGCCAGATCCAGTGTCAGATGAAGTTAATGAGCAAATTAATAATCAGTTAATGACACTGACTGGTCGTCTGGTCCAGCATCCCTGGTCCCAGATTGATAATGATGTTCACAGGGATTCCATTCAGATTCGAGTCCACAAAGAACCGGTGATGTACCTGACTGGACCCTCGGTACAGTAGAAACCTGGTCTAAGGACCTCCGTGTGTTTAATCATTGAAGGAGATCAGGAGAACAAGTGAACTGAGTTTCAGGTGTTTCTGAGTCACTTTTCCTTAAACACACTGATAATCTGATGGAATCTGACCTTTGACCTCTGTCACTCTGCCTTTCAGTCGTCTTCATCTCCACAAGAAAAGGTCAGAGGTCAAACAGTCCTTTGTGCAGCTGGCGGGAGTTTCTCTTTTGAAGCCACTTAAAGGCGTTGATCCGAACCTGATCTCCAACCTGGAGACGTTTTTCACGCTGGATTACCCCAAGGTGACAGTTGCACTCCTGCTGCTAATTACCCCTCATCCAACTGCCCCAACACCACAAACTTTTTTACTGCTACCAGAATGACCACCTGACCGCCCAACAACCACCTAACATCCCACTGTCTAATTAAAGGTCTGCCGGATTTTGCAGGTCTTGTAACAGATGTGTGTTTTGCAGTATGAGATCCTGCTATGCGTCCAGGATCAGGATGATCCAGCTGTTGACGTCTGTAAAAAGCTGTTGGGCAAATATCCCAACGTCGACGCTCGATTGTTTATCGGTAAGCAGTCGTGGATTTTTTTTTTTTAATTCACAAATTGAATCTATTCTGGCATGTGTGCCAACAGTTGCTGCCCACTTAAATGACTTAACTTTTTGTTAGCAGCTATTGTTAGCTTGTATTCTTTGATTCTCAGGGGGGAAGAAAGTTGGAATCAACCCCAAGATCAACAACCTGATGCCCGGGTACGAAGGAGCTAAATACGGCCTGGTGTGGATCTGTGACAGCGGCATCAGAGGTCAGCACCACTGCTAATTCAGTCTGCAGTCAACTCTGATTGGTGCGAATGCTAACTGAGTGTCTGTGTATATTTGCGACAGTGAAACCTGATACCCTGATGGATTTAACCAATCAGATGACAGAGAAGGTGGGACTGGTCCATGGATTACCGTATGTTGCTGACCGCCAAGGATTTGCTGCCACGCTGGAGCAGGTTTGGCTAACAAGCTAACACCATACCGTTTCATTTTACACGTCTTTATTCAGGCTGTCTAACTAGCCACAATGCTAACTCATTATCCACCCCAGTACAAAATGCTAATCTTTCTTTAGTTTCTACATCTTGGCTAACATGATGGCAGTAAATGTTTTTGGTCACTTTTTTGATGCTAACGGATGCTAACCTGTGTCCAGGTGTATTTTGGGACCTCCCACCCTCGTTCCTACATCTCAGCCAATGTGACAGGGATCAAGTGTGTGACAGGGATGTCGTGTCTGATGAGGAAGGATGTGTTGGATCAGGCCGGTGGATTGGTCGCCTTCGCTCAGTACATTGCTGAAGATTATTTCATGGCTAAAGCTATCGCTGACAGGTTGGTAGCAATAGCATCTGCTGGTTTTCTGTTTAAAGATCTCTTAAGTCATCCAGTTGATTTCATGTCCTCAATCTGTCCTGTCAGAGGCTGGAAGTTCTCCATGGCAACACAGGTGGCGCTGCAGAACTCTGGGTCATACTCCATTGGCCAGTTTCAGTCCCGCATGATCAGGTGAGATTTTATCCTCTGATCCATAACATGACTCACTTCTTTCTGTCCCATCTGTATCACATGAACTTATCAACGACCAGAACTGCTCCATTTATGACAAATATGATCCACACTGAGCAGCTGAGGCTGAAAACATTTGTTTTTTCTTTGATCGATTCATTGACAAATCAATAATTGAAGTATTTGGTATTTTCAGGTGGACGAAGCTGAGGATCAATATGCTTCCCGCCACAGTGTTGGAGCCCGTCTCAGAGTGCTTCCTGGCCAGCCTCATCATTGGTTGGGCTGCTCATCATGTGTTCAGGTATACAGCCAATCAGCCTGTCACAGAGCAGGATGATGTGATTCTATTCCAGTGCAGATTTCATCAAACCAAAAAGCTCTTTAATATATTTAGTTTTATTTTGCCCTTTTTTCTTTTTTACGTGTGTGTGTGTGTGTTTTTATAGGTGGGACATGATGGTCTTCTTTATGTGTCACTGTCTTGCCTGGTTTATCTCCGATTATATTCAACTCACTGGAGTTCAGGTAAAGTTTCACACTTTTATCCACACACACACACACACACACAGCAGTCCCCAGGGGAGGAAAATTAAATGTTATAAATATCATTCAATGTAAGAATTGTTTAAAATGACATGAAACAAAGCTCCTCAGACTGTTACCTGATTGGTTGTTGATGTGACATCATGGTGGTCAGGGCGGGGCCCTCTGCTTCTCGAAGCTGGACTTCGCCGTGGCCTGGTTCATCAGAGAGTCCATGGCTGTGCAGATCTTCCTGTCGGCTCTGTGGGACCCGACAATCAGCTGGAGGACTGGACGCTACCGGTTGCGTTGTGGCGGCACTGCAGAGGAGATCCTTGATGTGTAATTACCATGGCAACTGGTTGCACCTTCATCCTCCTCCACCTCGTACTCCGTAGTAGGAGAGGAGGAGATGAGAAAGAGACTGATGTTTAATTGTTTTTGTTTTTTAAGAGGAAGAACTGAAGTGTGTGTGTGTGTGTGTGTGTGTGTGTGTATAATTATTTATGTTCCTTTTGGTGCTAAAACTACATGATGCCAGAACAAGCCAACGAGAATTCAGAAAAGGAGAAATTGAACAGAAACACGGAGGAATGAGTCGTCACGTTGACTCAGATCTTTGAAACAAAAAGAAAAGGGAAAAAAAAGTTGACATGAAAACAAAAGTATGAAACAGAAATCTTTCATATTGAAATCCATCTGTTTGTGTTGAACTTCCTGCGAACTTTATTCAAACACTCAGATGTGAATGTTAAATATTCAAACAAAACTTTATCGGAGTGATCAAAATAGGTAATATCTGATTTTCTCTGTCCCAAATCTGAATTCAAAAACAAAAACCAGGATCAGTGTTTGAAATAATTCACATCAAACTTGTTTTGTTGAATTCAGGTGTTTTCAAATTCAAATAGAATATCCAGCTGTTCACCTGGTTTTATTATATATTATCAAGGCAATATCATTAACCTTGAATAAATTAAACCAAAACTAGGAGCTAAATGAACTGAGAAACTGAGTGTAGGAGTCGTTACATAGAAAAAACATCTTTGATGACAATCAAGCAGTTCTGATAGATGATCAAAAACCGACAGGAAGTTAAAGATGAATCAGAATCGAACCTGAGCTCAAACCTCGTTTAGGTTTTATTAAATTGATTCCTGTTATTATGTAAAAATCTAAATAGCATTATTGTTTGGGACTCAGTGAAATTTCCTCTTGATGAAAGTTTCCACTGAAAAGGTACAAAAAAAGAATCAGAGAAACTTTATCCACACCAATCAGATTGGTTTCAGTTTTTACAATTCCTGTATTGGTAATGTTTTTGAGGGGGTGATTGTTCCCTGAGAAAACCAGTTTAATCCCGGAGTCACACTGAAGGACTGAAGTCAATATACGTCACAACATTTCACCGGAGAAACAAACAAACAAAAACAAAACACTGGACCAAAACAAAAAGTTTGTTTAAAAAAAAAAAAAAAAAAAAGTCACACTTCTGAACATTTGTTTTACAGTCTAACACTGTGTGTGAATGTGTGTGAGTGTGTGTGCGTGCGTGATATCACAGGTGTTTTCTAAAGCTGTATTACTTTACTGTTAGCTGTTAGTGAGCCAGGTGGTTTGGTTGATGACGTCACCTCCGTCGGACGAACCCCAGGTGCCATTGTCCAATAGGATCCTTAGACTCTGACTTGTTTATTGTTTTTTATTGACAGTTTTTCTGTCAGTGATGCAGGAATAATAAAGTTTTATCCTTTCAAACATGAACATAAATTTTGTAGGAGTTTGTTGGAAGTGCCCTGCGTCGTGATTGGCTGAGCACAGACAGGAGATGGTTGTCAGATTATTTATTTATTCATGCTACAGCTTCCTGTCACACTTACAAAATAAATAAAAGTTCAACAATTTCTTTGTTTCTGAATCAAGCCCCCCCCCATGCATTGTTCAATATGAAAAATATCTTATATAGAACTAATAATAACAATAACTGTCCCACCTGCTACCACAATGCACGACAAGTACTTTACATTCATTAGGATAAAAACACACAGGACACTGTTGGGCCACAACAGTGACACAAACAACCTGTCAAGTCTGATCACTGAGACGTGTTGTGTATCTGTATCTACACACTGATGATGTCACGCCTGTAACAGTGTGACATCCAGTGATTTATTATGAATATGTTGATGTCTTGATGCTCAATTCTGGTTCAAAGCACAATTCACTGAATTTGGTTTTGATTGGTTGATGAACATTTAACGAGCAGCTGATGTCACTGCTGACACCAGCTGCTCGTTAAATGCTTTCAAGATGTGAAACAACAAAACAAATTTGAGCTGCAAGAACAGGAAGTGACGCCGTAATGACAAAATAAGTTGGTCCAATTGAAGGCACAGAGACTTTGGCTCGAAACAGAAGTCTGATCCTGAAAACAAGACAAAAGACAAAGCTTGATCTACAAATCTGTCGATGCCCCTTTATAGAAAACTCATAAAAACCTTTAAAGCTGCTGCCTCACTTTTAACCTCTTTAGTAGAAAGGTCAGAGGTCAGAAGGTAAACTGGGAATCTGAAACTTCCTGTTTTTCGTTTGGCTTGTTTCCTGTTTGGAGAAATCACTGAAATATAAAAACAAAAAACAAAAAACAAAAACCCCAGACAAATAAACAAACAAACAAACAAACAAAAAAAAAAACAAGCAGAACCAGAACGAAATAAAGTTTTAATAGAAAAAAAGAGGATGAGACATTTGAAGATTGTTTGAAACACACACACACACACACACACACACACACACACACACATAAATATACACACATTGGTACAACAGGTGGGACGTCACAAGCAATAACCTAGTTCATGTTGTATAAATACATTCATTATTAAAAAAACCTCCCAGAAAAAAACAAACAAACACCAACAATAAATCAGAAAACAACAAATATTTCATACTAAAAGAAAAGTTTGAAAAGCTCAATGACACTAAAATGTCACCAGGTAAAAAAAAAATCTAACCAGCAGAAAAATAAGGCACAGAAGAAGAAGTCTGAGTCAAACAAAACAAAACCAACCAGAATTTCAACCAATCAGATGTTAGCATGAGGCGCCAGGTCAAAGGCACAACGCTGAAAATTAAAACACAATGAGAAAATTAAAAACCAACAAAACCTCTGATGAGCGATTAAAGAAAAACCAAAGACAGAAAAAAATCAAGTTACAGTGAAAACTAAATAAATAACTTTACAGCTACAAGATCAAAGTTCATCATGCTGAAGAACTGAAAATAAACAACTAAATGATAGAAAAAGTAAATATTTCCGTTGTTTTTGGGATTTTAAGAAAAGGCAGTTTTTATTCAGAAAATTCTCTTTTCAACAGGAAAGAGAATTTTTCCTGATTTTTTTTTTCTGCATCACATTAAATGTAACATTGAGACAAAAACAGTCACTCACACCGGCTTCTCATTGGACCTCTCTACCCACAATGCACTGCTCTTCAGATCTTCATCGACTCAGGAATGTGCTCTGTAACCACTGTAACCATGGCAACAGCATGTGACATTGTGTGGAATTGTGATGTCAGAGCGTTTGTAGGCACAAATCATTGATGTGTTGGGTCCCTCCCATTGTTGTTTTCAGCATAGACCAATCAGAATCCCTGAAGTCTGATTGGCTGGACAGCTCCAAAGGTCAAAGGTCAGATGACAGGGTTTGAAGGAAAATGTAAGGAGTGTGGCATCACAGGGTCAGAAGTTCAGTACTGACTCTACGAGCTATCAGACTGTTAGCTTTGACGTTAGTTAGCTACTAGCACTTTAGCTTTCACACAGTTAGCATCCACGCTGTTAGCTTCAGTCGAGCTGAAGACATAGAGCTACGACTTTTCAGACAATCTGATGTGTTTGGTTTTTGGTCCTGGACTCATTCAGTCACCAGCTGTGCTTCCATTCATAATGTGAACTAATGTAGCTCACAGCCAACCAATCAGCTGACAGCTACTGCAGATGAAAGCTAACCTTCAAAACTAAACCACTAAAAAAGGTGCTCAAATTAAATGGGGGTCTAATTAGCTGACTATTCTCAAAGCTAACAGGCTAATGCTAAAGTCACAATACCAAGAGTGTAGGACCACCTGCCAATGTCAGCTGACCTCTGGGGGAGTCCTGGGGTCAGAGGTCAGATGGTGGACTTGGAGAAGGAGACCCGGAGGTGCTGGTTGTGATCCAGCTGACGGTCGTGCAGAGCGATCAGAGCCTCGATGGCCTCCTCCACCGACGCCAGCTGCATCAGAGCCATCTTCCTGTCCTTCCTGTGACATCAGAGGAAGTCATATCATCAGATTCCCAGCAATACACCTGAAGTTCAGCTGCTTCATTGATTATTTATCGTTCACGGGGTCGTTACTCACTGGAAAAACTTGAAGGCTTTGACTGTGAATCCACCGGAAGAAAAAAGATCCTTCAACACCTCCTCACTGATGGAGGAGCTAGGAGACAAGGAGGCATGGAAGGAAGGAGAAACTGTTAAAATCCTACTGAGCAGGAAGGCTTTAAAGCAAACAGGAAGTGGTCAGACAGGTGAACTGACGGGATGTTGGACAGGTGCAGTGTCGCCGACGGAGGGAAAATGTTGTTAAAGTTTTTGGATCCAGGTTTTTTGAAGCGGTGGAGGGCGGAGCCTGAAAAGTCTTGAGTCAGCGCCTGCTCTTCTTGCCCCGCCCCCCCGCGAGGCAGCTGCACCACGGGGTGTTTGGACAACGTCACCCGGATCACGTTACCATGGAGACGTTGGCCATTCAGGTGACTCATAGCTGTCAGAAGAAAAATAAACACAAATAAATCCAAAATTACTTTTAATGAAACTTAAAATTTTGAAACATTTTCAAAGACACAAATTTTAAAACTTTTAGAAACTTTAGGAGCGGATCTATAAGAAACACCTACGTGACATCATCAGTCAGGCTACGACTACATAACAACTTCATTCATCTTTCTATCTGTTTCTGGGTCACGGGGGGTTCTGGAGGGCGGGGTCACCCTGGACAGGTGTCCAGTCCATCACAGAGACAGACAGACCTACGGACAGTTTAGAGTCACCAATGAACCCAAACATGATGTCTTTGGAGACTCCACACAGAAAGGCCCCAGGCCGGGAACCGAACCCAGGACCTCCTTGTTGTGGGGCAGCAGAGATAACCACTGTGCTGCCCAATATTTATCGACTACATGATATCAGTTTGTTAATACAGGTGAAGAAGGGTTAGCAGCGGAGCCCCACCTCTGTTCATCCTTTCACAATAAAAGCAGGAAGTTCAGAGTTTTCACCAGATTTCACCTGAAGTTTGGCCCATTCTATTGATGTTATTGTGTTATTGTGTTGCTTCTGTGTTGCAAAGAGACTGTGTTGTTGTGTTGTTAGATGCCCCCACCACTCAAACAAAAACTCCGCCTTAAAACGTGTCGGCCCATGTATTTGTGTTTTGTGTGACCGCATCAGGTGACATCGCCTTAAGAGGAAGTGAATATAAGGAGTCGCACCGAGCTGAGCCTGAGTGGCGTCGCTCATCTGAACCAGAGCGTTTTCCTTCTTATTGAAGAGGATCTTCACTCTCTGGACGTCCCCATAAACACCTGAGAACAAACACACCACACATCAAATGTTCGCCGTATATTATTTGAATAATTTGATCAGATCGACTCCGTCCACATGAGACCAGATCTGAAGGTGTGAACACATTAACTCAGTCAGAACTGTGAAACAGAAACTGACCTTCACCTTAGAACCATGTGAAAGTGCATGAGGATAAAAATGGTTGTTTTCTGTATGAAGTTCTGTGGCTCAGATAGTTTCTCACCAAACAGGATGAAGAGGCAGTGAGGCGACACGCTCTGCAGAGACAAACGTTCACAAAGTTAGATGAGAGTGCGCTACTCTGATTGGTTGGCTAGTGTGTAATAGTGTAACCTCTGACCTCGGGGTTCAGGTTTGACACCAGCAGCACTGAGTGGATGGCAGGAGGCGCTACCTGCAGTGAGACACGAGGAGGAGACACTAACGAGCCGGGGACGGCCGCCATCGACAGACCTGAAAGTGCAATGCAGCCGGGAAACTTTATTTAAAACTGTCTGGTTCACAGAAAAGCCCCAATTTATTTAAAACGCAATGAAACTTTATTTAAAGTTGTTTCAACAATACATGAAGATAAACAACAGACCATCAAACACGTTCACCTGTGTGCTGGTGGAAGGTGGGAGGGAACGCCGTGGCGCCGTATGGAGGCAGAGTGACGCCTGAAACACACACACACATTTTAATTGTCGAATAAATGCGTTTTTTGAAAATTTGTAGATGCTCTGACACCAGAGTTAGCCCCAGAGCTAATCCCACAGGTAGCCCCACAGTTAATCGTGCCAGCTGCTTGTACCGAAGGCCACAGCGGGCTCCAGCTCTCCAGTCGGCAGGTCAGCTCTGGTGAAGTCTCGGCTCTTGTCGTTGTTGTACTTGACGTTGAGCGCGCTCAGTTTGGAGTAGTCAATCCTCAGCGTGCAGCAGCCATTATAGATGTTCTGACCATCCAGGGACTAAAGACAGGAGGACACACAGCCGCCATCTGATTGGACCAGAGCTCCAAACAGACTCTAATTGGTAGAATTTCTCTGCTTTTATTCATTATGTGTGTGTGTGCGAGCGTACACGTGACTCACAGTCTTGGCATGCTGAGCATGCACAGCATCACTGAACTGCAGCAGAGCCTGAAACTGGTTGTTTCTGGTGAAAGTGATGATCTTCAAGACTGAGCCGAACTTACTGAAGATCTGAGGACGACAACAACACAACTTAACAACAATGCAATGACATCCCACCGACAAAGACCCACACTGACACAACGCCGATGACCTCTGACCTGCTGTAGCACCTCCAGCGTCACTGGGTAAAATAAATTCTCCACGATGATCCTCAGGACCGGACTCTGACCCAGGTTTAAGCCACGCCCCTCCCCTCCTAATGCCATACTCCCAGAATGCACTGCTGCTGCACTGATGGCCTGCAGAGCCACCTGAGCTCTCTGTCATCAGAGAGAAAGACGTTTCAGTAACACGTTAATTGGTGTCTGGCCTGAATGAGGTTGAGTCGTCACTTCATATCTAAATTAATTTGATCTAACTGAAGAGTTGCTGTGTTGTGGTGGGCGTGGTCTGACCTCTTTCTCTCACCTGATTGGTCAGATTGTCAGTTTTAAGCTCACGGTGGGTGGAGTATTGAATGAAGATTGGCTGGTTCCTGATGGTGGGTGTGGCTGAGGTGTAGTAGTTCACCATGGTAACAGCTGCTTCCTCCGACGCCATTTCTAAAAATGCCTGAAAGAAGATTTAAAGATTTATAGAAAAACCGAGTGATAAAAATCAGGAACGCCCCTAAAACTCTGATCCTCCACTCAGCTCCCGGCTGCCGTCTCCTGGATCCAGCTCTGGAGCCTGATCTGGACTCAGTGTGATACTGATGTGACCAGTCTGAGTGATCAGGAACATTATTCTGCAGGAAGCGGTCACTGTGGTCATGAAGGATGAACACGGTCAGGTTCACACTGAGGTTCTCAGACCAAACTTGGATAAAAGTCCAGATTAGTCCACAAACCCCCCCCTAGTTTGGACCAGGGACACAGGGCAGGTCGGGTCTGTGGATCCAGACTCGGATTCCACCATCTGCTGCCTAAGAAGAATCCAGATCCATCAGACCAGGTTTTCACCACGTAGACCAGAAGAGCGGTTAGCCGAGTGACTATAGCTCCGCCCAGTCTGACAACACCCACTGCTGATACCAGCAGCTTCAAATCCCCCAGACCAGAAGCCCCCCAATCACTCACCTGGTTCTTGGTTTTCAGCGTGATCAGTTTACTAACTCGGCCAAAGGGAAGCGCCAGCGCCAACACTTCCTGTTCTGAGACGTCAGCAGGAAGCTGACGCAGGTGAAGGACCCGGCACGGGACGCACTCAGCGTGCTCAGAAACACACAGCCTATCAGGGCCATCCACTGCAAACAGACACAGACGTGAGCTCAGGTAGAGTGAGGCTGACGCTGACGGCGGAGCAGGTCTCACCTGTGGACAGGTTGGAGGTGCTCATGTTCGCAGAGCAGCAGAGAGACCAGGTGAGCACCGAGTCCTGCAGACACACACAGGTGAGTCCTCCACAACAAAAACCTCATACAGTCCTGAACACCGAACAGGTCTGATCATCAGGAAGTCACCTGATCACACCTGAGCCAGGAGGACCGCGCCGGCTACCTGCCTACAAAGACCTGACCTCCTCAGGTGTGACCGCCTGAAGATTTCCTGTTCCTGTGATGTCAGCCATGTTCCATCAGACTCAGTATCAGACCAGAGTTGGATCAATCAGCTGATCAACAAGTGACATAGTGAATACAACGGGATCTGGTCCTGGGCCCATCATTTTAGAAGTGAGGGGGACAAATGGTTCAGAGCTCTACCTTAACTAGCTAGCTTAGCTAACTAAACTGACATCTATTTGTTACCTTTTAAAGTCCTTAAAGGCAATATGATGTACAATATACAATATAAAACGTCTCTGTTTTAGCTAAACATTTTCTACATTCAACAGCATTACTGAACTGACTCAGTTTTGTGCCTGTTGGCTGGCCTGCTGAACATGTTTGAAGCACCAAAGATGCTCCTTCTGTGCATCACACACGACAGCAGTGTTTGTCTGCAGCCTTAGCTCCGCCTGCTCACGATGCGTTTAGAGGCGGCTCGGAAAAACGCGTTTCCACATGTTAAAAATGAATTAAGTGGTTGTAATGGCTGTAAAAAGTGCGGGGGACAGAGGGCACAGATACGGGAAGTGAGGGGGACATGTTCCCCGCGTCTGCTACGCCCCTGCCTGGGCCCAGTCCTGGTTCCGGCCTCTCAGACGCGGACTGGCTGTGAACGTGAACCACCTCCTGGTCTGATGTGATCTTCAGGCTGATCAGCTGATGGACAGTGATCATGGCTGATGACGACAGGAATCAGGGATTCATGGTCGTTTGAATAAACAGTTTAGATTCTCTCAGAGACCAAAATGGCCGATTAGTGTTTGTTTGTTGGTTAACGTGATGATTAAAGTCGAATCTTCGGTTACTCGAAAAACGTCAGACGAACCGACAACGAATTCACACAGCGGAGCCGTGAAGAGGAAGTTATCGCGAGATTTCAGTCGATCAACCTCACCGCTGGACAATCGCTCGCGACACTTTCACCAAACCAAAACCAGAAAAAAACAAACACGAGCTATCTGCGCCTCGCGGGCAGCGGGAAGACTTCGCGCGGAGGGGCTCCTGTCGCGGGAACGCATTTCTGTAAACAAATAAACAACAAATAACAAGCGCGAGGGTCTGACGCCGAGGGTTCGCGCAGGTGCGGTTCGATCACCAAGGAAACGCGAGGGGGATAAAAGGAAAAACAGCGGCGGGAACGAGCAGAAGGGCTCGAGGGTTTACCCCGCGCTCACCCGTCCATGGTCCGCGAGGAGGAAGAGGAGGAGGAAGAGTTGTTTTGGTCCGCGACCCTCTCGCTCCGCAGTCTGTCGAAGAACAACGAGCTCACTTCCCGTTTGCTGACGTCACGGGATAACATGGCGACACACGGACACACCCAGATCAGATAATCGATAATAATCGATGCATCAGAATAAACGTTCATTCAGAGTTTGCGTAATTACGCATCGATCTGTTTATTACGGTGTGATAAACAGATCAGCTGGTCTCAGACAAACCGAACACCAGCATAAACCTGGACCCGGAGCTGGACCGGGACTCTTAAACCTTCAGTCTATCTACTGACCATCAGGGACCGCCTGTTTTAAGAAGTCCGACTGTGGTGAAGTCTAATAGAAAATGTCCCTCCTCCTCCTCCCTTATATTGAAGTCTATGGGAAAATGTCCCTCCTCCTCCCTTATATTGAAGTCTATGGGAAAATGTCCCTCCTCCTCCTCCCTTATATTGAAGTCTATGGGAAAATGTCCCTCCTCCTCTCTGATGAGTTTATGGTCTCAGTCTCTAGTTTACAGTCTTCAACACAACATGATGTTCATTTTTTAAATGGTGCTCCATTTAGAGGGAAACAGACCAGGAAGGAGGGGAGGAGTTAGGGGGCGGAGCTACTGTGTGACTGACAGACTGTAAACAGCACCGATTTAAATTTTGAAAACAGGAAATGGATTCCATCATTGCCCTCTGAACTACAGCTGCCACCCCCTGTGACGTCACCTAGGGAAACTAATCGAAACAGGTGTGAGGAGTAGGTGGATCTGATCTATTCTTCACTCTATCCTGATTGGTCGCTACAGTCTGACAGTAGCCACGCCCCATAATTTATCTCCTGCTTTATAGTCCCACCGTAGTGGGACTGTCATATACTTTAGTATATTTTCCTCTAAATTAGTATTTTTAATAAACACAGTAAAAATAATAACAGGTTTAATTTGTACAGAATTTGTCGCTGAAAGATTGAAGTTCGACACCTTATCGGTCCGCGTGAATCTTTTGTCTGCAGACCGGAAGTAGAGATGTAGTGAGTGCCGCGTCACATCCGGTTGGCTCGCGGCTGTTGAAGTGGGTGAAAGGTGAAGACGACGGGTCGTCCATTCCTCCAGGACCAGCGGCTCGAGTTCAGCTGGACCGACCATGCTGTCGAACACAGGGTGAGTCTTCCTGCCGGACCGGAGACACCCGGGCACACCGGGAGGGTTCGGGGGATCCAGCTCTGTTCGGGTCTTCGCCGGACCCGAATCCAGTCCTGCTGAAATTCGTCCTCGTCATTCAGACTCAGAGGTTCAACTTCAGAACAAGAACAAACATCCAAATTCGGCTGAAGTTAAATAACGAGTAGTCTGCCTATTCAGATTGTATCAGGACAAGGTCCTGGTTCTGTTCCTGGTTCTGGTTCTGGTTCTGGTCCTGGTCCTGGTCCTGGTCCTGGTTCTGGTCCTGGTCCTGGTTCTGGTTCTGGTTCTGGTCCTGGTCCTGGTCCTGTTCCTGGTCCTGGTCCTGGTCCTGGTCCTGGTTCTGGTTCTGGTCCTGGTCCTGGTCCTGGTCCTGGTTCTGGTTCTGGTTCTGGTTCTGGTCCTGGTCCTGGCCCTGGTCCTGGTCCTGGTCCTGGCCCTGGTCCTGGTTCTGGTCCTGGTTCTGGTTCTGGTCCTGGTTCTGGTCCTGGCCCTGGTCCTGGTCCTGGCCCTGGCCCTGGCCCTGGTCCTGGCCCTGGCCCTGGTCCTGGTCCTGGCCCTGGTCCTGGTTCTGGTTCTGGTCCTGGTCCTGGGACTTAAAGGAAAGGCATTTTAAAGGTTGGAGTTTGGTGTCGCAGCTCATCTGTTTGGGGAACTGAACCGGTTTAAAGTTTGAGATATTTTAATAATCAGATTTTTTTATGTTGCTGAATTGTATTTATACAATGCAGGGGGCACTTAATTTACCCCCCAGGGTCACATGAGAAACTGGGACAGAGGAGGATGAACCAACAGCTGAACAATTTTTAATGCTCCATTAAGTATTATAACATATTCTGTCTTGTAAACATTACATTAGTAGTAATAGTTTTTGGCTTGAACATATTCAGAAGTGTGGACATGTGACAGGTGATCGTCCATCTGTCCGTGGATCTGTTGGACTTCACTGGGAATCAAAGAGAAGCAGCTTCTTCTGAACACGTTTGGAAGTTCTGCTCTTTGAGAGAGAAATTCTGTGGTGAATTTGAGCCGGATGTCTGACGAACGTGGATGAGACCTGCAGGGATCTGCTGCCGAGTGGCTGAGAATGTTCTTTCCTTTGACTGAACAAACAGCGGCTTTCTCATCAAGCTGGACATTTCATGTACGAAAAGGTCCTTGCAGTGCAGCTTGGGATTTAGTCCATTGTGTCCTGGACTGAGACCTGAGAGCGCTGGGATGTCAGTCTGTTTCTCTCTGTCTGTAAAAATACCAGTTTCTCTTCAGGGCTCATTTCAGTCACTTTGTCCTGCTTCAGTCTCATCTGTCTAACCCACCAGCTGCCAGTTTGTCCCAGTTCAGTGCCTGAATCTGTGAATCTGGGTGAAAAGTCCTTTTTGGTTTGACATCTCAGATGATGAAGCATTGATGCTGCATTTGTTTTTGTTTGTTTGTTTTTTACCTCCAACTGCAAGAAAAACGCAAAGTCTTTCTTTTCAGCATTAGCTTACATGTTGGAGAGCTAATAGCTAACTGTTAGAGAAGACGCCAGGTTTGACTACAAAATCGGCCAACGTTTATATTGTGTGAAAACAATGTTTTCTAAGTAAACAGAGAAAATGACAGGATGAACCTGAACAAGTGTTGCTGTCAAACCTGCAACTCACAACTGTTTCATTATTGATTACTGGACAGATGAAATGATGACAGCGTAACTATGATAACAGCCTTGGGTCATGCTGTCTCTTTGACAGGAAACTGAAAGTTTATTTACATTTCGCAGAAACCTAGTGTTTACAAATTGTGTTAGCCTAGCTTAGCACAGCTGTGTTAGCTGTGATGTTGATTGTATGTTTCAGGAAGTTAGCCGGCTGCACGCTCTTCATCACAGGAGCGAGTCGAGGGATCGGTAAAGCCATCGCACTGAAAGCTGCCAGAGATGGAGCCAACATCGTCATCGCAGCCAAGACGGCTGAGCCCCACCCCAAACTACCAGGAACCATCTACACCGCTGCTCAGGAGGGTGAGGAGCTAACAGGCTAACTGCTATCACACACGGGTCAATAAAGAGGTGTAAGTCCACCACTGAAAACAGGCCCCATGAAAGTGTGTGTGTGTTGTCCTGCAGTGGAGGCTGCGGGGGGGAAAGCGTTGCCCTGCGTGGTCGACATCCGTGATGAGAGGCAGGTTGAAGAAGCTGTACAGAAAGCTGTCAACGCGTTCGGGGGTAACACTCAACACATTACATAATGTTATCCGTAATAATGTCAAGATGACCAAAAGCTTTTTTAGATTGTCCGGACCCAGCAGTGACATCATCACCTGTTTGATTGGCAGGTATTGACATCTTGGTGAACAATGCTAGTGCCATCAGTCTGACAGGAACCCTGGAGACACCAATGAAGAAGGTGGATCTGATGCTGGGGATCAACCTGAGAGGAACATACCTGACGTATGACACACACACACACACACACACACATACACACACACACACAGATGAAGTTAATGAATGTCTGTGTGTCTCAGGTCCAAACTGCTCATCCCTCACTTGCTGAAGAGTCGCAATCCTCACATCCTCAATCTGTCACCCCCACTCAACCTCAATCCTGTCTGGTTCAAGAACCACACAGGTAACCATGTCAATCAGCTGGCGAGGTGCTCCATCATGGACCTGTTAAATGCTCACATTTTTTCATGTTGCGTTTTTCAGCGTACACGATGGCAAAGTATGGCATGTCAATGTGCGTCCTGGGAATGGCTGAAGAGTTCAGAGGTCAAATTGCCGTTAATGCCCTCTGGCCTAGAACGGGTCAGTGGCTAAATGTTAGCATGCTAAAAGATTCCTTACAGACTCTCATAGTAAATTAGCATGCTAACCCTCCTTTGGCCTGTCTGTTGTTGCCATAGCTATCCAGACAGCAGCCATGGATATGTTGGGTGGGGAGGGTGTTGGCAAACAGTGTCGTACAGCTGACATCATGGCGGACGCTGCCTATGTCATCCTGTCCCAACCGAAGGACTATACAGGTCACTTCCTGGTGGACGAGGACATCCTCAAGGAGCGGGGTGTCCAAGACTTTGATCGGTACGCTGTCCAGCCAGGTGAGCTGAAAATGATAAAGTGCAGGTAGTAGCAGTCTGGCTTTCCTTCCTGCTATCATGTGGTAGTCATGGTGACCTGTGATTGGTTGACAGGTCACCCCCTGCTGCCAGACTTCTTCCTGGATGAAGCTCCAGAGACGCTGGTTCAACAGATGGAGCAACATGGTGAATAATCCCACACATAGAGCTGACAGTTTAACACTGCGGAAAAATTATATTGATATGAGACCATCTGTTTTTCTACTGGTTGCTAGGGGCAACCCCAGCCTTCAAACCACCACCACCATCATCATCAGCTTCAGCCATGGCCCAATCCAGCGGACCAATCGAAAGCACTTTTGACATCATCAGAGGAGTCATTAACGAGGACCTTGTTAAGTCAACACAGGGCATTTATCAGTTTGACCTGTCAGGTACCAACCTTAGATGGACTTCCTGTGGGCGTGTCATGAATGTGGCTGTGTCTATAGCAGAACTTCCTGTAGGTGTGTCAAGAATGTGGCTATGTGTATGTCCATATTAGGAGAACATGGGGGCGTTTGGTTTCTGGACTTGAAGAGCGGCTCTGGCAGCACGGGGCGGGGTGAGCCGGCTGCGAAAGCTGATGTTGTCATGACGATGGACTCCAGTGACTTTAGCAAGATGTTCTCAGGTGAGTAGTCACTATAGTAACAGTTGACTTAAACACAAGAACCATCTGAGTTCTCTGTAGGAGCCGCTTTACCACAGTGTCAGTTGGACGCTGCATTGCTGTTTCCATGGTAACAGGCTGGCATGTTGTTCCAGGTAAACTGAAGCCTGCGATGGCGTTCATGATGGGGAAGCTGAAAATCAAAGGTGACATGACACTTGCCATTAAACTGGAGAAACTGATGGGCCGCATGAACAAGGCTAAACTGTGACCTGCCCAATAACCTCTGAGGCCCCGCCTCCCCCCATTTTTAGCTGTTGCCTTAATGACCGAAAATAATACATTAACGTCTGTTGATAATAAACATTTTGATCAGTTCCCATTTGTTATGTGACTCATTTCATCATGAACTTCATCACTGAAACTACAGTTGGGTGATATCACTGCACTATAGGTGTCAAAGTAAAAATAATCTACGGGACTATAATGGCCAATGCCATTGTGTCAAAAATTCTTGAAATTAGTTTATAAACCAACTATAATCTTATATTGAGGTTTTTCCTTCTTGAGAGGAGATTCTGCTGAAAGTGCCACTAAGAAAAAAAATCTTGTTTGTTAGGAAAGAACTGTTGAACAACATTAATAAATTGGGAAGTTTTTGGTTTTAGAAAAATAGTAATGTGTATGCACTTCTTTACCTGATTTATCAGCTAGGTAAAGATTTTCCTGAAGAGTTTACAGTCTCCAAACTTCAATACGACCTGGTGTTCATCATTTAAATGATGGAAAAATCAGCAAAATCAAAATGTTATTTAAAAATGTTTTATTTAATATAAAGAGTTGGGGGAACCGGAGCACCCGGAGAAAACCCAAAGAGCCAGAATGGGAGTCCGACCCGGATCGTTGCTGTGGAACACTGATGTTTTTTTTTCTCTTTAATATTAAGAGTTGGGGGAACCGGAGCACCCGGAGAAAACCCAAAGTAAACACACAGCAAAGACCCCAGCTGGGTCAGAACCACAGCGGACATTTTGATGGTAAATCTGCTCAGCTGGCTGCTCTCCAAATGTCCGCTGTGAGAAAGGTCTGTTCAGGATGTTGATCTTGAGGTTGGAGCAGGTGGAGAGTCGGCTGAGGGTTTTTTTTGGGGGGGGGGGTTAGTTGCCCTGGAAGCAGCTCCTGAAGGGCCTGGTCAAAGTCTTCCTCACAGCTGAGAAAAACCTGGCAACTCTGGACTTCTTCTTCTTGGTCTGGCTGAGGATGGCGTTCAGATGGACTTGGAGATATTTGACAATGGCGTCGTCATAAGATGAATCGTCTGATGCCGTCGCAGCCTTCAGGAGGTTTTCTGGTGAGCCAAACTCCTTGAAGAAGTCTCTAGTCATGGCCTCTTTGAGCTGTGCCATCATGTCCTTGTTCTTCCTGAACATTGAGGCACGGGTGTTGAGGTCTTCCTCGGCGAGGTCCTGCAGGAGCTTGATGAGGGCGCTGTTGACGAACGCCTCCTGGGACTGGTCAGCTCTGTTGGGGTTTTTGGTGAGGAGCCTCAGGAGAAGAGCAGAAATGAGGTTGTTGGTCTTCTCCTCTGGAACAGAATGGGTGTTCTCGGTGAACTCCGGTGGCTCCACGTACGGGGCTGATTCAGCATCAGCATATAACACTGATGGGGGGCATCCGTCATTCCAGTCGTCAAGAGATCGTCTCAGCTCCATATTGGATATGATGGACTCACGACTTGTGACATATACAGCAATATGAATTTGCTCCTTTGGTTGAGCTTGTGAAGACCCAGAAAAACATGCTGTTTGACTACAACAGCCAGTTGACTTTTTGTCTTCAGGGCTCTGTGGCTGGACGATGTCCTCTTCCTCTGACTGGATGCCCTCTTCCTCTGACTGGATGGCATCCACCTCCATTGGCTGGATGGTGTCCACCTCCATTGGCTGGATGCCCTCCTCTTCCTCTGCCCTGGACAGCGTATCAGTGATCAGGTCCTGGATGTCAGTTAATGCCCCAGACACTTGCTCTCTGTAGTTGGTCTTCTCTGTGGTTTGTCCGTCCATCCAGATCAGAAGCTTTTGGAGGAACTTCTCCACGACATCCTCGGT